>JAZGVS010001193.1:0-10424 GCA_037356235.1 Bacterosira constricta
AAACCAAAACCAATAACTGCTGGGCGCGACATACTAGACATGATGTAATCTGTCCGGTGCGGTGTAACCGCCGAGAATACAATAATATGAAAATCTACAGCAAAACAAAGAATAATAATTTCCGAAAGAAGAGACTAAAATGTCTGAAGAAGTGCTGTGGCACTCAATGAGTTCTTCAGTCAAAAGCATACTAGTTCCGATATATAATATAATAGATCCAGTGTCGTCTTAGATTACCACTCTAGTCAAATTAGGCATGGGACTCAAGCCGTCAGATTGTGGAACAAATCTGAAGATCTGCGCCGTTATCTTGATTCCCATAAGCGGTTTTCTTGTCGTTGGTCGTTTTGGGCGCCGAATACATCTCGCATCGGCACCTTCAGTCATAGTCATAATATGTACATACACACCATCCACACCACCACGCCACGTGACGGCGACGGCCCTCATTGCACCTCACACCATGGCCACTGAATTAATGCACCGCAAAATCGGCAGTCACTCGCCGCCTCGCCTGCATCACCAACGGATGCCGATAGCTGGGGCTGGTTCAACCAAAAAACACCGCATCTGCTTTCCGTGCAAAAGCTGTGGGCGAAGAAACTCCCGGCTGATCTGATTGATTGGGGTATGCCTGGTGATATGACGGAGGACCTCGCTCAGATCTCAGCACGTCTCAAGTTATCGAAGCAAAATTGTAGAATACATGAGACTTAATGGCATCTTGTCACCAAACTGCCTAACCAAACCAAACTCTCGGTTGCGACTGAAACATGGAGCCAAAACACTCAACTTCTCAGCTTCTTGAAGGCCCATTCTACAAAAAGTTGAGCCTTTGAATGTGCCAGTTGTAATGCCGGCACCCAGCCCTGCCATGCCATGAGTAGCTCTTCACGTTGTATTGTGCTTCGCGAATGGTCCTACTCAGGAATGTAACGCCTCCAACTGACCTCTATTTACGCGACTTATCTTCGCCCAAGTCTGAAATCCCAATTGTGCAATTGGATCAATTGGCAAACTCAAGATTGTACAACAAGCATTTTGGAAGCTTCGCCAAATGCAAGGGATCATTGGAGTGAGGAGGAGCTGGAACCTCTGAACAAATATTGATAATATATCGCTCCAGTGGCGCCGTCATTAAATTTGTCGTAGTCGCCAACCTATACAATTGAGTGAGATATGTCTGAAAGGCGCTCAGATAGGGCCACGTAGACAGTAGGCACAATACCCGCGGTGCATAATATTTGTGGCTCTTGGAACGACGCCTCGACCTTCCCACTTTCGGCGACTCATTCACGGAACATTCCACATAACCACGTTCTTGCCCTTCTTCTCTCGAGTGATCTAGATCACCATCCTCGCCACTTTTGATTTCTATCTCTGAGTGGGGTGAAAATTCTTCGTAGACTGTGAGACACGTTCCGTACAGCTTTCCTCCTTTGGCATCTGTCAATACAAAATGATGAACTGTGGGCATCTTATATTCATGCAACGGGACAATCACATCAATACCCTGAGGATGGCAAAAGTGTGGCAGCATGGGATTTAGTGGTTGGTCGGCGTGGTCGATGGGGGGGTATTGTGCAGTAATCACTGGCTCTAATATACAATCGTCAATGTCATCATTGTATTCTCGATTGCATGCATCCTCCTCATGGCCCATTCGTATATTTCCCGATGCACCTCGTGGTGTGGTAGATCTGTCTGGCAGTGGTGCCATTTTTGGCGTCGGAGGTGGCGGCGGCGGTGTTGGCGAGAGTGGTACCGGAGGAGTTTTGCGTACAGAGGTGGGAGTTCGTGATGGACGAAAGGTTGATGCTTCCGAATTTTCATATGATGATGAGCGCCCATTGATATTAGGTGTAACACCATCAAAGGAAAAAGAAGACTCCAAGGAACTATCTTGATCATCTGCATCCTCTCCATGTCGATTCTCTCCCTCCTCTTTCGTAGAGTTCATGGGAGTCAAACTTTTCATAGATTTGAACTTTGCCAGTGTTTTATCCAAATTCAACTTCTCCAACTTCTTCTCTAGATTTTGAAATCCTGCAGTATTCATCTTTGCCGTATTCGCTTGAAATTTCTTCGTTTCCTCCCTCATGGAACTCATGGACCGGAAGAAATTACTTTTCATCTTCTGTGTAGCACTTGCGCTTGATGCAGTACTCCTCTCATCAGAAAACATGGTCTCGCCAATCTCCAAACACTGATCATCAAGCATCTTATCTGTTTCTTGTACGTAAATACTCTTTCTCTCACAAGGAAATATTTCACCAAATGCTGTTTTACCGCCACTAGTGAGGATGGTGGGAGATTCAATAACTGGAGACGGGGGTAGCGGTGGAGGAGATCCATCGGTCATGGATTGTTCTTCATACTTCTTGTCACTAGTATCTTTAGCACTCCCCCCACCAGTATTTTCGTCCAAATGAGCCCTTCTTGCATCGATCCTTGCCGCCATATGTGATGATTGCTGGGATGGTTGAGAATTTTTCCTGTTGTATTCCTTACTATTTTTTTGTTTGGGTGACTTTTCAGGCTCCTTATATTTCCTAACTTTTGGCACACTGGAAACTACCACAAAATATTCTACCAATCTTCTGCTGATCTCGTTGGAGCTGTTTTCTTCATATTGAGGTTTTGATTCTTCTTTGCTTTTGCCATTGTCATTACTTTTAGCCGCATTCATTTTACTATTCTTTTGTTTCAAATTGACAGCGTCTGAATCGGTATTTTCACTGACATTGCTGGAGCGAGGTGTCTCGCACGCTGTGCGTTGAGTATTCATGGAGGATGGTTTTTCATTCATTTTCTCTTGATAAATATGAATATTGGGCATATTATTCGCTCTGTCTTTGCCGGCGGTTGAGTTGTAGCTGGTGGCGGGCAGGGAAGCACCGCTGTTGTTGCTGCCGTAGACGATTTCTATTTCTTGAGATTGATCAACGACGAGGTACATTCACGCTTTGGAAATGAGAAATTATCAATATGTTCAACAGCAATAAAACAATGACGCCACTCGTAGCCAACGGCCGTAGAACGCAGTCTACCGCAGTCTCTTACACGCACTCGAAGGCAATGGTCTGACGAAAAATAGAAGGATGTCGTCGGCAGCAGTAGTTTGAACTGGGTGTGAGATGTTGGATGTTGCTGGCAATGACAAAAAATGACAATGACAATGGCACAAGAGATGGCAAGGCAGCGGGCGTGCGCGCTGGCGTGAGAGATGAGCGATGACCAATAATACAAAAGAAAGAAAGTTGAAAATGATTCGTGCGTGGGGCGTTGGGCGGGGGGCGTGTGGGCGACAACGCGTTGGGTGAGGGCGAGGTTGGGCGAAAAAGTAATTGAAAAGAATGTTACAAAATAATACAGAAATTATTCAACGGTACTATCTAGAAAATACGATGCACAACTTGACACAACTAAATAAATACTATTCATAATTTTCGATTTGCCTAAGCTTATTTGTTGTTGGAAATGCTTACTTTTCTACTATTCTCCTACAAACACCCGGGAACAACTTGGTTCGTGGCACGAAACACGAACAAACAAAGCCATATTTTTAGCTGATCTGTTGTTTCTTGCTACAATGTGTTGATTGCTGTGGATTGTTGAAAGACGCAATCCGTTTAGTTTACTCCAAACTTACTTCTTATGAACAACTGGAACAACTGGAGGACGCTGCTTCGTTTGAACCTGGCGCTTTTGGAAGGTCGAGATTGGTGAATCCATGTCAAATAATGATTGCCATGGAGGCGAGGAAGGTACTCAAAAGAGGGCAAGAATTGATGTACTGTCCAACAGAGGCCGAAATAGTCCTGCCTAGTGTTATGCCTTTCCTCTTGCCTGCTTAGGCAAGTGACCTGAGAAAAGAATACCTTCCTGTATAATGGACATACCATCATATGGACTCGGTCAACAGAGACAGGTCGCAAATAGGTAGCTTAGCTGCATCCCTTTGGAAGTGGAAACATTGCCTAGTGAGTTTTGTTTCGTGAACCTGTGTGTGCGCAAATAATCCGTAACATAGACCTTTTGCAGTACTACAGGTTGCAAATATATAGCTTCCCTTTGGAGGCGAAATCATTACCCAGTGTATTTTGTTTATTGAGGAAATAATCCATTACATACATGACTTTTCACGGAATGCTTTACTGAAATACCATATGTGCAATTGACATTTATAGATTAATATTTTGATATGTCGGTCAAGGACTCATTCAACGAAGGGGATGGCAAAATCAAATTGTTATGGAAGCTACCCTGCAGCAAGAAAATATACGGCAGCTTGTACATCCTATATGTAACAATCATGTTCCAAAATAAAGTGCCTGTAATATCCGGTCCACTTCTAAACTTTTCATCCAAAATGCCATCAATGCCACCCGTGGCCGCGATGACACTGCGCATCTCACGTAGTAATACCCACGGCGAGAGATGATCGCAATACAGCGGGGTACCCTTGCCCTGCGACCCCTCAAATGTAGGACTCTGGCACGTGATGGAAAATTTGGGCACAAATTTAAGGGAGCAGGATGGACATTGGGTAGTCGAGGCGCACGGCGTCCATCCCGCGCAAATGTCATTTTCATATACTACCGTTCCACACTTGGGACATACATTTTCGTTATCAATGTCAATACTTGGGTAGAGAGATTCGAGTAGGCTTTCGCCCAGCTCAATCTGCCTGGCGATGGCGGCAGTTACCTTGAGATTACGCTTCTTTGATAGACTTGACGAGTGAATCGTAATCTTGCGCTTGCTCTTCGCCTTGATGGACGGGGCTTTTCCTTTTCTATTCATCGAAAGTGATATTTTCATTCGACTTTTCTTCGAGTTGACAGAGCCGCTTGCTTCCGACGGGGTTGACTCGGACTCGGATATCAAATCCAACGATTGCTCGCTGGGCGTGCTCAAACTGCTCAAATGCCTCTCGAGCAAGTTGCTAGTCGATCCACGATCCGATGACGATACACTGCTCGTGTTATCATCCGCATGCTGCATCTGATGCAACGCCAATGATGACGGTTGGCCCTCATTGTCGTTCGAAAATGCCTTGATTAAACTTGTGTATATCGTGGGATTGGTCGCCAACCCATCCCGGGCTAGCATTTCCATCAACCCTGCAGTTCGGTGTGTTACCTTGCAGCGTCCGCATGCTTGGATAAGGAGCTTGTACGCGATTGGTTCTGGTGGGAGCTTTCGAGCACGCATGAGCAAGAGTGTATGGTATCCCAAATCGATTTGGGCCTTGGCAACGGCGCGTGCCACTTCCGTGTCATCGCCAAGATCGGAGCTTCGTCTGCTGGAGTTGAGCCCAGTGCCCGGTTGCACTAATGATCCGCCAAAGCCATCAGCAACTAGATTTCGGTTTGATCCAGTCCCATGCTTTTCCTCAACAGACCACAGTTCTTTACCAATGACACTGGTAAACGTTGTAAAGAATAGAATGAACGACGTCACTTCTGGCGATTGGTTTCTACCTCCCAATTCACTTCGCATACCCCTATTCACAATTCCATATTTGGAACTCAACATGGACCGGAGTGCCGTGCGCCGATCAAACTCATCGGATATAATACTAGGTATCGGCCTTGGAGTACCAAATAACTTGTCGTCAAAGCTTGTTGGCCACATCTTGTACATGTACACACCTTCCTCCTTTGTCCCATCATCCCGTTCTGGCAAGCCCTCCCCATTTGGCTCTACCGCCTTGACCCGTTTCAAATCCCGATGAGCACACGCTGCATTCAAAAAAGGTGTATCCTTCTTCTTGAAGTTCAACTTGCTCCTATTCTTCTTGGCATCTATACTTTGATCAAAGAATTTGATGTCCGCTGCATCGTCGGCATTATGCATTTTTCTCGTGACAAAATCGTCAAATTGCTGTGTCATGCATAACTCCTTCAAGAAGGGTTGGAATTCAGTAGGCGCACCTGCAACAAACTCTTCATTCTGAAAACGGAGCGAGCTCAATCCTCCTTTGCCGCGCCACGACGATCGTTCATCCATGCTAGCCTCATCCGGTAAATACGTGCGATAGTCTTGCATCAACGACACATAAAATCGGAGGAACCCTTCCTGCACAGCATCCCACCTCGATTGTTTGGGCAAACTACCATCATCTACATTGGCATCCTCATCCACTTCCAAATTAATACTGTCCGGAGCATACGCCAAACTAAACGCATCATCTCTCGACCGAACCTTTTCTTCCCAAACTGACCCCGCCTTATCCAACATGTCACCCAAGCTTCTCTCGTCCCCACTCGATCGTACTTTGAGCACAGCTCCCTTACTCAAATTCCTAGCTTCCCAGAAAATTTCGCCAGCATGTGCCTTGAGGGTCCCCTCTAGCTTTTTCCTCCTTGAGTGTGGTAATGGCGGTAGATCGGGTGAGTTTGGTCCAAGTGTAATAACATTCCGGTCCAAATCCACCACTACAGTCTCATCACTAATATCCTCACATGCATACCCAAAATTCTCGCGGGATATACCACATAGGTATGGCATGGGTGCATCCAACATTGGGCTTAGACTCCGTGGCAATATTCTTGGATGAAATCGTTAGTTTGATGTATCATTGGCAAGAAAAGGATGTTAGAAAGCCAGATCTTGACAATAATGAAACAAAAGTCTGTCAATCAATAAGATAAAAACTAACTCACGGTATGTAAAGATGGCTCCACTTCATGGGAAATAACAAACTTGATAGTATCTCGGCACACACTGTCAACAGTGAAAGTTGCGACGACACCAGTAGCACCTTTTGTTCACAAGCAAGTGTATACCAAGCATACAATATATTACCAATATCCAAACATTCAAATAACACTTGAAATGGCAAAAGGTAGGCGATGGGTTGGTTCGCAGGTGGTGCCCAAAATCGAATCTTGGTAGGCAAGCTAGGATGAATGATGAGTTCCACTTCAAATGCACCAGGTGGTGGAGCAGGAACTTCCGAGCATATATTTTGAATGTATCGTTCTATGGGAGATGTCATGCAATTAGTAGTTGTGGCAAGTCGATATAGTTGAGTGAGGTATGTGCGAAAGGCGGTGAGGTAGGGATAGGTGGATAGAAGGGTGAGTACCCGTGGTGCATAGTACGTTTGTGCTTGCTCATTCTTTGTTGATTCGTCCCCCTTGAACTCTTCATAGACAGTCAGCGCCGTACCATACAATTTACCACCCATACTATCTGTCAATGCAAAATGATGCACACGGGGCATTTTATATTCCAAAGTTGGGTGTATCAAGTCGGTGCCCTCGGGATGACAGAATTGCGGTAGCCGGAGATTGAGTGGTTGGTCGGCATGGTCGGTGAGAGGGTAGCGGGCGGTTATTTGTGGTTCTAACAGGGTGTTGGCTATGGAATCCCCAGATAAATTATCGGCTTGATTGTCAGAGTCTTCGACAGTTGGGGCCAACAAATGAACACGACGGACATCGAATCGGCCCTTGGTGCGCGTGTTCATTTTATCTCTGGTTGGATCAGGCGGCCGAGTTTTCTTCTTTAGTTTCTGGGAAGCCTTTGCCGAAGGATCGATGATGGGGACGCAGGATACCATGACAAAGTATTCGACTAGACGGCGGGAGATTGAGACTGTTTCTTCTGGTGCTTCTTCGAACACGTCTGTCGATGCGGGAGGAGGAACGTCGGTCTCTTTTGGGATAATTACCGGTGGCACCTTTGATCCAGATCCTCGTCTTGATGCACTCACTGGCTGCGATCGGACGGGCGATATGCTTGCTGATTTCGAGGACGCGCGAGAGGTGCTTCCGCCACTGCTCACGCTGGCCAAATCGGGCACTGTCTCGACGGCGGCGGAGAAGGAGGCGAGACGGCCTGCCGGCGCTGTGGGCGCGCTCTGCTCATTGACCACCTCTAGCTCCTTACCCACCACCGATGCAGTCGACGCCGACAAACCAATCGAACCATTCAGCCCCGCCGCAATCTTGCTCGTGTATACCCTTCGCGCACTCTTTAGTGCACATTCCAATTCATCGCGTTGAGTGAATACAAAGGAGGAATCGTTTAGGTCCATTAATTCCAGTTTCATCATGGGGACGGTCATGGCGGATAGGGGTATGTTGGTTGCCATTGTTGTTATTGTTGTTGTGTTGTAAATGAGTGTAGATAAGATTGACCGACGATTTCTGGTGTATGGAGTAGAGGAGAATGAATTCATAATGACTACCGGTGTTAACCGTGTTTACGTGTGTATCGTATGAATGATAGACACAATGATTGTGTTAGATTGTGTAAATCAATGCCAACTTGGTCGTGGTTTGTTTTACACAATGATATTCAATGATATTCTCTCCGCACTCGATCGTGATCTGCTTGCTATTGTTGTACTAGTTCTGACTAGTTGAGGTTTTAGTTGTTGGTTGTTGGTTGTTGCTTGGTCTGCATGCTGATCTGTTGGTTGTGGGTTGTGGTCTGCATTCTGCATGCTGATGTTGTGAGTTGTGTTTTCGTGAAAAGGACATTATTTTTTGTCTCGGTGAGAATTACTTACAAAGTGATGGATACAAGTGCTGAGCAAGCTTGCAAAGTGAATCGTACATAGCAATCTTATGACTTATTAGTCTTCAAAAGTGTCTTCTGGTCCTATCCTAGTCGAACTTTCGGTCAGTTTTGAGTCTCACAATTCACTATTGGTCATTTTAATCAAAGGTTCATGATAAAATGGCGATATCATTTGGTACATTCTACTAATTCACAACCGCATACAATCGCCATCTACATAATATGAAACGTTAGAGACACTGTTCTAGAATCGCTTCCAGGTAAGATTGAAAAGACGGTCTAAAAATAAGTCACATGACGAGAGTCATTGGGCTGGTTCATGAGAAAAGGGCAATATATTATATTGCCCATGACTGTTGAGGAAGATGACTGGTTTGATAGCGAACCGGCCCCGCCCCCCGTTGTAACTTTTGTGACAACTCGTATGACCAAAAACTGGGCAAGATGACAGAAGATGAACAAATAAGTAAAACTATGTTGTTTGTGTAATTATCAAAGGCAAAGGACGACTGGTGGTGCATGCAATTACAGATCCAATGCAATAGGCAGAAGTAGAACAAACATCATGGCATCCCCGCGATGACACAAGGCCGAAGGTGCAAAGAGCAGCCCAAAATTTCTATTCAACCACTCTGCCTATGACTATGAGAAAAGTGAGGAGATCACGGACTTGAACCAAAAAAACAAACTCTGTACTCCCCGCTCCCACAACCAAGTATTCTTCTCGTCCAGAATGCCCCGTTACTCTCATCGTACTATTGTACACAGGCCCGGCATCCCACAGTTTTAGTCCGACCCTTACAAAATCTAGGTTGAATTTTACTGATCTTGGTTCCTTGCAAAGAGAACAGTAAATTCTTATTTTGCAGTTATTTTTCTGGTAATTTTCAGTAATTCCTCTTCGAAATCACACTTTAGACAGTAAATTACTGTTTCCAAAGCATTTCCGTAGTAATACCAAAATAAGATTCAACCTAGTTCAAAATGCATTCTGCACCATTCCCAATGCTTGCAAAAATCAATCCGTCTTCATTTTGATTTTGCCAACGGCTTGACCAACACATAACATACTCATCTAACAATATTATAGTGATAGGGCTGATGATGATGATGTGATGTTGTTTCTTGTCGTCTGTGACTCATAACCTATTGACCCGCCAAAACAAACAGGTGCTCCGCAGGCCCAACCATTTAGGGGACTACGTCCCCAAATCCCCCAGAAAAAAGAAGCAAGAAGAAAAGCTAAAATCTGTCAGTGGCTGCTAACTCTTTATATTTATAACCAACACCGAAGAAGAATGAGGACCTGCAAAATTATGGCATTCCACGGCAATTTTACCGGTACGCAGCAAATCAAATCCTGAAGCTTCCTGCAACTAAAAGAGCTCATGATTCTATTTCTGCCATGTTTGCAGCATCCAGCGAATCAAATCCTGTGGAGTTCATCTTTTTCTATTTCTTCAAGTTCATTTGTAAGTGTGAATAGTGAATTCTGATTGCCACCAGCTTTTTCCCTAGTTTCGTTTTGCTACTATACTGCTGTGCTCCCTCTCTATACAGGAGATATTACACGGTTTAGCTCAGGGCAATGTCGGAGGCCAAGCAAAAAAATCATATTTCTCATGTTCACGGCCAACCTACGCCGCCTCACCTGGGCCCGTCCCATCAAAGCAAAATAAGTACATATTTTTCTTGCTTCTTGCTGATTTTTGGAACTACTTTTTGCCTTCCTGCTGCCTCTCACAGCCCCCTCTCCAACTCCGCTGCCCCACTTCAATCCTCTCTCTAACCACTGCTAAAACGACCATATCTCGGACCCCAAATTATGGTCATGGGATGGGGGTAAAAAATGGTTGTGCTGAAGTCTAAATTCCCTCTATTTGTTG
>JAZGVS010001194.1:0-10427 GCA_037356235.1 Bacterosira constricta
TACCTAAAGTCCACGTCATCTAAAACATCTCAATCGATTTGGTACTCGCTCTTGGAACTGGAACTTGGAACCACGATCATCCACGCACGACAGCAAATTCCAGCGCGCGCTGTCTAAAATCACACGGCTCGCAATGAGAGTGACAATTGACATTGACGTTGATATTTCATAATTTTTAATCACCGCCATTGATCATAACAACATTTCGATCAACGCCTCCTCATTTCAACCCAATACCCTACATTGGTCGCCTAACTCTCGTAGAGAGTAGCCGACACAAAAAATAGCAAGACGTTTCCCTTCATAGGATTCACTCGATCATCTGTTAAAGGTGAGTTGCGGAGTTGGCGCATTGCTTCTCATATATCGACTTCCCGAATTGTATCTTCTCACACGTTTACTTTTTCTAACATCATTGTCCCGCCTCTCGTCATTCAGGAGGTACTAGACCCAAAATACACCAACTTTCGACGCTAAAAACAGAGAATATCATATCATGAAGTTGAATTTTCCTCACACCGAAAGTATGCCGCAGCTCGCTGCAAGTGACGAAGATTCCAATTCTGGTTCGTCAGGTGACGAGCGCACCCCTGTTCGTGCCCGTGGTGCCCCCCACGTCGAGTCCTGTGTAGGTCTCAACGAGTTGTGTGAATCGGACGATGAGTCTCAGGACTCGGCGCGCAGGGCCTCTGCCATGCAACCCGACCTTGGGTTTAAGAAGGTTCTCGTCACTGGAGGCGCTGGTTTTGTCGGTTCGTCGACTGCCAGAGCCCTCCTCGAACGTGGAGATGCTGTTGTCATTGTTGATGAAATGAATGATTATTATGATGTTCGTCTCAAGGAGAACAACCTCCGTCGTCTTCGCGAGCTTTGCCCTGATAAGAAACGCCTCACCATTTACAAAGGCGACATTTGCGACGAGGAATTCATGCTCGCATTGTTTGAGAAGGAGCGTCCCCAGTGGGTCTGCCACATGGCTGCTCGTGCGGGAGTGCGTCCCTCAATTCAGGATCCGTATGTATACATCCACTCCAACATCCGCGGAACAACACATCTCATGGAGCTGAGCCACAGGTTTAACGTCAAGAATTTTGTCTTTGCCTCATCCTCGAGTGTGTACGGTGGTTCGAAGAATACATTTTTCAGTGAGGATGAAAATGTTGACAATCCTGTTTCACCCTATGCTGCCTCCAAGAAGGCTTGTGAGCTTTTGGCCTATACTTATCATCATCTCTACAAACTGAATGTGTCTGGTCTACGTTTCTTCACTGTGTATGGACCTCAGGGCCGCCCTGACATGGCCCCCTTCAAGTTCATTGACCGCGTCTCGCGGGGAATGGAACTGCAGCAGTTCGGAGATGGCAGTTCTAGCAGGGATTACACCTACATTGATGATATTGTTGACGGTATTGTCCGGGCCATTGATCGTCCTTACCCATACCATGTATTCAATCTTGGTAAAGGATCAGGAACCAGCTTGAAGGAATTCCTTGAAATTGTGCAGAAACATGTTGGACGGGATGCTATCATCAAGATCATGCCTGACCAGCCAGGAGATGTCCCATACACGTGTGCGGATGTGAGCAAGGCGTATGATTTGTTGGGATATTCCGCCAAAGTTCCATTCGATGAGGGAATTCGCAGAACTGTGGAGTGGTACAGAAATGAATACCAGAAGAATGTCTGCATTGAGCCTGAGACGCAAGCGAATGGAATGGGGAGGGCTCCATCCTTCGCGGAGATCACCAGTGCTGTGCGTGCGTAGATCAATTGGGAGTGTGTACCAACTCTTGTTCTCTTGAATGAAAGTTTATCTGGAATTCCTGTCTAGTTCAACAACAAAAACTGTAATAATAAAAAAATGATTACTATCATTCTTTGTAGTTCTTGAATATCCAATCTGTGATTGTAGTAATCCATGAATAATTCATGAACTTTCTCATTTATGTAAGTATGTTGTATCATGCTCTATCATGTATTAGTTTATCATGGCATGGCGGCTCAAGTGCAAGAGGTAGTATTGAGGGATTATATCTATCACGCTGAGTTTCACCATGGTACAATCAGGGTACAATAATATTGTTACAAGATGTGAGAGAGAAAGAAGACAAAGAAAGAGATATCCATGTAGATGAGTTGATACTCATTGAGATAATCTTTTCATTGAAAACAATCCAACCTCAATCAAAGCCATCTGACAAAAAACTCTAAGAGACATTAATTTTTGATATTATTTTTACGTGCAAGAGCGTGGGGAAGCTGCCATGTCGATGGCTGCCATTCAACTCCTTGAGACATTATCTTCTCATCTGCTTGCTATTCCAATCCAACTCCTTGAGATACTTTTTTCCATCTGGCTTACATCATCCTGGCTTTCATTTACTCCACAATTTTTTCCATTTTTGAATCTGTATGCTGCCATAGGTAGGTACAATCCAACTCCTTGACGGATGACCTGTCGAACCAATATCTTTTTATCTATTGCTGGTCTTGGATCCCTGTGCATCCCTGTGCACATCATCTTTTGGGCAGATCCTGTGCAGATCCTGGCAGATTATGGTCTCTTGTTTTGTGCTGCTGGAGCTGACGTCGTCTCGAACAACTTCTTACGATAGGAATTAATACATTTCCAAAGTGAGCCACTCTTCCCGTTCAGAAGAAATCGAGCCGAAAATGAGACGCGAGAGTGACGTAGTCTTTTAGCGTGCTTTGTGGCGCTACCCCGTCAGTTTTGCCCCTCCCAGCCCCCAGCCATCTTTTGTCTTCTCCACAGCCACATCAAACAACTCTGCTGACGATGACGATCTTGACGATGGTGTTGCTGTTGCCGGGTTGTTCTGCAGAAAGGATACCCGAGGAGAAAGATTCCAGCAGCATGCCCTCATCAATTCATCAATCTTTGCACTTCGATGCGTCACGACCTGCTCAGGATCCAGTAGTAATTCATAATAATATTGGCTGCGCTTCGTGCAAAATGGAGAGCATCAAAATGGAGAGCACCAAAATGGAGAGCAAGCAGGCGCCGCTGGGACGTCGCCGCCGTTGTCAGCGTCAACGGGTAGCTGCTGGGTTGAACAATGGCGACTATGCCTATCCGGCATCAATAGGAAAGTTCACAGCTCTGAGATGTAGAAGTCTCCATGGTCACAGATCAAAGAATGTGGCAAGGCCGCTGTTGTTTTTGATGGCTTGCTGCTCATTATTTTCAGTGACACTTGGATGGAGCCCATCTTCGCCAAGCCTACAGACACTATCATTGCCGATGCAACCTCTATCTTTACAACTTTTGAACTCCCGTCCAACGACAAGACTAGGAGTATCATCGGCACAGTTGTGGGCATCAAATCAACCGAGCCAGTCACCAGCATCATTGAATACTGAAAAAGGAACATCACCAGACCCTCCTATTACAGGTGAACTCAACCAACATATAGATTTATTGATTCAATGCCTGCACGAGGAAAAGTCAAGCGGCAATGATATCAGTTCAACACAACCTATTGATATTCTAAAGGGCATGATGTCCCTCTATACAAAATGGTGTTCCACTGACAGACCGTCACCACAATTCAAATTCAAAGCAAGCGCCACCATTGATAAAGCCTTTCGCCTTGTTACTAATGAGGCCTTTTCTACTCCATATCAATTGAGTTGGGTAAATTTAGGAGTAGAGACGTTGCAATTGCAGTTGCATTCGAGCCGCAGTATGAGACTAAAGCCTTTGCAAGGACCCTACAATGACATTCCCAAAGGAGCATGGATCAAAGCACTACGGGCCCTAACCTCCAAGGACATAAATTCCCCTCAGTCCTCATCATACAACACACGATCCATCAAGACATTATCGCACAAAGATGAGCTGCAATGGGTCGCTCCCCCCACCGCCGCCTTTCGCATCCTGCAGCGATTAGTCGACGGCACGGGGATACGGACATGGAACAAGAAGGGATCACAGCAGCAAAAGCAGCAGACACTAGATGAACGTGATTTCAATATGGTCCTACACGCCTATGCAGCATATCCGCAGAAAGACTTCATACACGCTGCCCATCGTGTCATGGCACTTCAAGAACGTACGGCGCATGCTCCCCCTCTCTCGCCGGTGGCGTACTCCATTTTACTCAAGGCCTATGGACGATGGAAGGATGTTAAGAATGTTGAAATGAGCATACTTCATGCTCAGAGAAATGGGGTCGTTCCGGATATAGTCATGGCGAATACGGTATTGGATGCCTATGTCAATTGTGGTATGTTGGATAAGGCTCAGGAAGCATTCCGCTCCATGACTAATAGTGGCAAAACGGAATCTACAGGGGAGGTAGAGGGATTTTGGCCACTTCTTCGACCAAACACTCGAACCTATAACACATTGTTGAAGGGCATGGCGGAGGAGGGTGATATACGTGGGGCAATGAAATTCTCCAAGTTGGTACAGACGAAAGGACTGTGGGATGAAATTACGACCAACACCCTGGTTAAGGCAGCTGTCACAGCGAATGAATTTTACATGGCTGAAACGATTTTGTCCAATCATACCGCATCTGAGAGTTCCCAAAGACGATCGGATCATCCTAACATTGAGGCATACACCGTCTTACTGGATGGATATGCAAAGGATGGCCAGCTTGAAAATGCTTTGCGTGTCATGCAACTGATGCAGAAACGAGGGGTTACACCTAATGAATACACGTATACCTGCATGGTAGGAGCGCTGGCAAGTAATAACAAGGTTCGGCAGGCTAGGAAAATGCTTAATTATGCCGCCAGTCTGCCACCCAAGAATGGACGGAGGATGGTATTGACACCCACCTACAATGCCTTTATCTCTGGGTTACTCTCGGACAGTAAGAATTACAACGTTGAAATCACAGGCGAATCATCACATGCTGCGAAAGTCGTTGAGGTTTTGTCAGTACTACAAGAAATGCAAATGTCAAACATTCGTCCCAACGTAGTTACAACGGCACTGGTAGTCGATGGTCTAGGTAGATGCAGTCCCCCTAGATGCAACGAGGCGACAGAGCTGGTAAAACATCTAGAGAACAATTCCAGAGCAAGACCAAATAGTTACTTCCAGGGCGTGCGAGAGAACGCCAAGGGAATTTCATTATACAATGCCGAGATCGCCACGGCTTTGATTCGAGCGTATGGTCGGGCGAACGTTCTTGGTTCGGCAATGCACTCATTTAAACGCATTCCAGCCCCGGATGTTGTTGCATTCAACGCCCTACTTGATGCATGCTGCCAATGCGAGGAGCTTAAATTGGCATTTGATATGTTTAAGACACATGCTTCCTTTCAAGAATGGAACAAGCAGGAAACAGCTACCGATGCATCTAAGACTGTAGGAGATAAGAAACAGCTGATGTTGATCAAGCCAGATGTGGTGACGTATACAACCTTGATATCAGCCCTACTTCAGTTGAAGAGCAGGGCAGCAACAAAGCGTGCCAATGCGTTGTACAGTGACATGAAGCAAAAATGGTTGATTTCTCCTGACACAATTCTCGTAGACACGTGAGTACAATATTAATGGGGTGGATTTTTGAATGCGTCTCTATGATTGATCCATTGTTTACTAACATTCACATGTTTTCCCTTGCACCATCAGGATTCTTACTGCGATGATAAGTGGTGGCCCCATTGGATTTGAAGAGGATGACGTAAAATTCACCCTCACAGTCCTACGAGATGGTGCGCGCCTCGAATGGGCGAATGGCCAGTATGAAAAGAGAAAGAGAGCTATTCGCGGTATTATACTTGGATGCTCCAGTGAAATCTGGAAAAATGATGAATTTGCTTCTGGATTAATGAGAGAGAAAACAGAAGATTCTCTTTTCGCAAAGAAAGGATGGAACAAGATAGACTCTGGATTTCAACTTTGGGGTCGGGGGGATGATGGTGTGCATGATGAAGACAAATCCTCTGTAGATTCATTCTTGGCGTCAAAAGGATGGAACGATATTGATTCTGGATTTAGATTGCTGTAACTGCAGACTGTAGCTGCTGCTGATTATCCACCTCGATTGAAGAATATGTAAATGTAAATAATTGCAGAGTATAAGAGCATGAGTTTGTGTCATGGTCCTTTTTCTGTGGCACGTTCTAATTGATTATTTTCGTTCACACTAGTCCAAAGGCCAATTGTCGCACTGACACTACGTTTTCATTTTCATCGAAAGACATGCCAATGTTTCAACTTCTTCTTCTATACCGAACAAATCTGCCATGGGTTAATATCACCGCATTAGCATCATTAACAGTTAACAGTGAATCGTGCGAACAAACTCATTAGTTAGGAGGGCAACTTCTGGTTTATTAACATTGAATTACCAATACCAACCTGATAATCTGATGATACCAAGGGTAGTAAGTTATAGTCAAAGCCACTTATTTGCACATTCCGTAAGAGGTCCTAAGGCAAGTATCGCATTACCTTTATTTCTGCTCATATGTGCAAAAAAATGCATGTTGAGTTATAAGTTACCATTACCCCTAGAGGAGGAGATCACAAGGTTTGAAAGTGCGGTAGGAGATTAGTGTGTGTGTGAGCTTAAGACCAGGAGCTATACACAGCTAAGACAAGAAGGTAGGCAATCGTGAAGATATGATTGATTTGTGGATTAGATTCGTTGGTTTATCATCCTCTACAAAAACGTGTTCTCTCCGGCCACCACGAAGGCGGTACGAGAAGAAGAATCTTTGTCTTCCTCGAATTTAACATGCGTTCTTCAATGACACTTCTTCAATGACACGTGGTGTCTCGTACATAAGCGTCAAGTCACCAACTGAACAGATGGATAAATCTGAAATTTTCAGAGAAATGAAACTTTCAGTCCGCAGATCTGAACAAAATCAGTTGTGATTTCTTGCAGTAGCAACTGGCAGAGAGAACACATTTTTCTAGGAGGCAAATTTCTTCGATTTTGATTGAGATTGAATCGCACAATTATTATGGCTGTCCTTACCTTATACCCCTACCAGCAAGAGAGTCTCGAAATCGCCAAGGCCAGAAACACAGTTGTGAATTTGCCAACTGGTTTTGGCAAGACATTAATTGCAGCAGAACTTATTCAATACTATCTGGAGAAATGTCCTCAGAAACGCGTGGCATTCATGGTGCCAACTAGACCCCTCGTGATTCAGCAATCCGAGTATTGCATGAAACACTGTCGTCTTCCCAATGGTTCTCCTCCGACAGTCCAACATCTTATGGGGCAAGAACAAGCCAGCTGGACGCAGTTCGACTGGGATAAGTGCATGCGCACAAGCCATATTCTTCTGGGGACTGCTGCTCTTTTCCAGCAAGCTTTTGTCACAGACAAGTACATTGATATTGGCAGAATCAGTCTCATCGTGTTTGACGAATGCCACAATGCTTGCGGAAACTCGCCAATGGCCGCCGTAATGAGAGATGGGGTTGCCCCCTATCAAGCGCGGGGCCTGCCTGGTCCTCGTATTCTTGGTCTCACGGCTTCTTTTATCAATGGTAATTTAAGAAACATGGAACAGAAGCGCCGAGACCATGAGGCGCTCCTACTCTCGACGATTATTTGTCCAAATGTGCCGCCAAAGATTACAGACGACAGGTTCAAACCCGTCCATTGGGGTAAACGGATGGATGCTGGCAAATATAGCGAAGCTGTTGCAAACCACGTTGAAGAAACAGTCAACCAAGTTGACATTAAAGAGCTAAGAAAGGTCGTCAGACGTCGTACACATGTCTACGAGGAACTTGGTGCTGGTACGTGTTGAGGTATTTGAAGCCGCAACAATTCATCCCATACGTATCTCACGACCTTTGCATTCACTCTTCAACGCGATACCCAAAACAGATGCCTTGCTTTTCTACATTGACAAGGTGATTGTAGAACAGATCATTGCGAAAGCATCTCAATTGAAGGAGCAAAGCGACGAAGTTTCCACTGTGCGTTACGCTAACACACTGATGGGAAGAGTGCCCGCCCTGAGAACAAAACTAGATGAATTGCGGCAGAAGTTGGATGCTGATCCTGTTACGAGACGGGCCGCAAAACGGTCGCCGAAAGTTATCAGTCTGGTCGATCTCATGCGAAATGTGTTTCAAGGTGGAGATATTGGTTGCAGAGGCATTGTTTTTGTGGAGCAAGTAGCCCTTGTTTCTTCCCTCGCGAAAACGCTGAATGTCTCCTTGTCGTCCTTGAAGCTCCGGGTATCAAAGCGACCGGGACCGCCAGACTCAGCTAGGGATGTTTAAGTCTGGTGAAATACGTATCTTAGCTGCTACTGCAACTCTCGAGGAAGGTAAGACATGGGGCAAAAATCAAGATTTGCGATCGTGCATCTCATACAACACTAATACAACATTCTATTCTATTCATTACTCTGATGTCATTCTATTGAAGGTATAGATGTATCAGAATGCGAATTTGTCGTAAGATACACTTCCGTTGCTACCACGAAGGCTCATATCCAGGGGGCAGGCAGAGCAAGACATCCAAATGCTGTAATTTACTATTTCGAGAACAATCCTCAGGTGGAGAGACAGAAAGAAGCGGCCTTGACTGCCACTGCCAAGGACCTGTCGCTCTCGCTGACTACTGATGCACTTCAAGACGCAATTGGTTCCATATCCACGCCCTTCAATCAGCGACATCCATACCCATTCCGAGGCCGAGGGACATTTGTCAACGATAGTGTCGGTGAAGCCAATGTGTTCAATTCCAAACAGATTTTCAATGAGTACTGTTCCATAACACTGGGTGCATCGTTACAGCCAAAAAAAGATTTATATCAGTATAGCAACCGACCAGGCGAAAAGAAGATCCTCTCCAAGATTCGATTCCCAACTCCCAATGGCTGGCAGCATTTGCGCTATGCTGATTATCAATCGTTTTGGGGGAGTATCGACATAGACCAAGTCGTTGCTGCTGAGCGTTCCAAGAAAAAGAGCCAGTCAGAGAAAGAGGAAATGTGTTTTGTGTATATGGCTGTCGTTCTGCTCAGAAAACAAGGGTATCTGGACAGTCATAATCGCCCTGACTCGGCCATCCGATCCGATGCCAAAAGGACGTGTCATCTGAATGCTAGTTGGCTGAATGCTATTGCGATAAAAAATACTGTCTTTCAAAGTTGCATCTGATGGTTGTCTAAGCTTTGGTATAATTCAAAAGCTGTGTGGGGATAATTTTGCGGGAATCTTGTTGGAATTATTTCGTGCTGCCTCTTTCGAGCTATTTAGAAGGTAAATTGTATTGCATGGTATTGACTCCTAATGGGATATCATGCAGTCTAGATGAAGATATTGCTGACAGACTTATAATAGAGTAGATAGAATGACAATAATCAATTGCTACTATATTTATGCTGTTACCTCAAAATTAGTGACACTGTGAGAGAATTGCAGGCCCAAATAAACAATGAAAGCACAAGCTGTTGCCTGGCAATATATTGATCGGTTCTTCCAAGTAAGATATGATACGACAGCAACGTGGGTGCTTAAATCAAAGATTGTGAACCATGTAATGTGCAATTGTATGGAAACATATTCAATGGCTATCTTTAGCAGTAGACACATTTACACCAAATGTACCTGGTTGTATTCCACCTCTGCTCTAACGATCTGCGTCAAATACAGATAAGTTGATGTGTATGTTACTCGTTACTCTCCACTTCATGCACCCCTCATTGCTGTCTCCGTTTACACCCCTCATCTCCTTGATCCAATTCACACAAGGTCCACAATGAGCTTTGCAGATAATTTCGGTGGGTGTATTATGATGGAAGGCTGAAGGGTAGCGTGGCAGTCTGCGCCACATCAAGCTGCATAACCAAGTCCACGTTGACCAGAGGTCGAAGGTATTGTATCTTCTGAAAAAAGAGAAAAGGAGGAAGAAAGAGACGAGGAGGAAGAAAGAGAGGGAGCAAGACAATATCACAACCCACGAGAAAGCTGTGGTGTTCTCCCTACTCCAGAGAATCTAGCCTTCACCACAACCCAGGAGAAGGCCACGTTGGAAACCCAGATCGCCACCATGGCCTCTCTCACTGAGACCAACGCTAAGCAGGCTACCGCCATATTCACCCAAGCCACTACCATCAAAAAATTGACCTATGAGTTGTCTCAAGCTAAGAAGGCGCTCGGTGGAGAATAACCTGGTGCAGGTTGGACTGCAGTCAACAAAGGTAAAAATTACTGCTGGATACATAGTTATGGCTACCACATGCCAGCAACAATTGCAAGACTGAGTCCATGCCAGGCCACAAGGATGCCGCCTCCCACGCGAACCACATGGGTGGTGCTGGTTGACGGTTAGGGCCGACTAATATTGTAGACATAAGTTTAAAGAATTTAAAAGAAGTTACTACAGTTTCCAAATCAATTGATTTTTTACCGTGACAGCAGGAGATCTCCCACCGCGAGGGGGAGATTTCCCAGCTGACGGAGG
>JAZGVS010001195.1:0-10420 GCA_037356235.1 Bacterosira constricta
TACACAGTACACAGTACACAGTACACAGTACACAGTACACAGTACACAGTACACACACACCACACACCACACAGTATACAGCACATGCCACACGCCACACACCACACATCACACCACAGTAATTCCCCTAGTAGCAAGGGAATTTGTTCCTCGTGACATTTTGACACCGCTGCATTATGCTAGCCACAATGGCCATGTCGATGTGGATGTGGCAAAGGAGATGATTGCCAAAGGGGCCAATGTCAGTGCCAAGAATGTTGATGGAACGACGCCGCTGCATTGGGCTATCTGCAATGGCCATGTCATTGTGGCAAAGGTGCTCATTTCCAAAGGGGCTGGCGTAAATGCCAGAGATAATGATGGATCAACGCCACTGTATTATGCTAGCGACAATGGCCATGTCAATGTGACAAAAGCACTGATTGTCAAAGGGGACAATGTCAATGCCAATGATGATGGTGGAAGGACGCCGCTGCATTGGGCTAGCTACAATGGCCATATCAATGTGGCAAAGGTGCTAATTGACAAAGGGGCCGACGTGTCAATGTCAAGGATGATGGTGGAATGACGTCGCTGCATTATGCTATTGTTAGTGGCCATCTCGATGTGGCAAAGGCGCTGATCAACAAAGGGGCCGGAGTCAATGCCAGAGATGATGGTGGAAGGACGCCGCTGCATTGTGCTATCCGCAATGGCCATGTCCATGCGACAAAATCACTGATTGTTGAAGGGGCCAACGTCAATGCCAATGATGATGATGGAATGACACCGCTGCATGTGACTAGCTACAATGGCCATATCGATGTGGTAAAAGCGCTGATTGCCAAAGAGGCCAACGTTGATGCCAAGTGTGATGATGGAAGGACGCCGCTGCATTGTGCTATCGTTAATGGCCATGTCGATGTGGCAAAGGCGCTGATTGCCAAAGGGGCCGACGTCAATGCCAAGGATGATGATGGATTGACACCGATGTATGGCTAGCGACAATGGCCATGTCGATGTGGCCAAGGTGCTAATTTCCAAAGGGGCCGACGTCAATGCCAAGGATAATATTGGAAGGACGCCGATGTATATCATGATGATGTGTAGTCGTGTCCTTCTCTGTCTTGAAGAAAACTAAACTCTGTTCCCTTAACGCAATTAGTATCTAGCTTGTCCGATAATCGGACTGAGACCAGCATTCATTAATAATATGAAACAAGATATGCCCGCAGTCCACTTTTTGAAGAACAATTGATCCTTTTAAAACTCTTTCTTGTGGTTGTCACTAAAGAAATAGAGCCATTTGGAATGGTTGTGTCAGCTTAATATACCGGTCAACCATCAGTAGGCACACAAACAAGCGTAGTTATTATTATGTGGGACATGCAGGTCAGAGTTGCTGTTTTGCAATTCAGTCGTCAAACCTCCTGATAGACTACCTACCAACATAAGGGACAGCGGAGGTACTCGATGACAAGAAGTTGTTCTAACTGATATAACATGATATTTATAAATTTCTAATCTCCTTGAGTTGTAGATCCTCCACCAAAAAAGCTCCTAACTGAAAAATCAGATACACTTGTCCTAGAAAATCCAGATATACTTGTCCTTGAAAATCCGAAGGATGGAACTGTTCTCTGCCTCGCTCGAAGCCTTGACAGCTTCGGATGATTCCCTGGGTAGCCCAACTGTTGATAAATTTCCAGAGCTGATGTCCAATTGATTTGTGCCTTTGATTTTTCACCAGTCTCCTTTTGTAAATCGCCCATCAATGTTAGGGCTTGTGCCATCTCTTCATCGGGGTCGGCTTCTTCCTCAGCACGAATCCTCATGTACTCTTCAAACAGTTGTTTGGCATCTGAATAGTTGTTCTGCCTTGAGTTGATTGAACCGATTTTGAAAAGAACTCGTGCCACGGATATGTGATTATAGCCATTGGCTAATGTTTGGATGCGTAGAGCTTCTTCATAGGATACTGTGGCCTCAACTAGCTTGCCTGCACTCGTTTGGATATTACCAAGACTGATCCATGCATCTGCAACTCTTGCATCATTTAGTCCAAACTCTTGCTGGCGAACTTCCAAAATTTCGATATGTGTTTTCACGCAAGAATCAATCTGTTTCCTTTTCTTGTACACGCTTGCGATGTTCTGTAGGGTTGAAACAACTTTGGACTTATTTCCAACAGCACGTCTGATTTCAAGTGCTTTTTCCAGAGGGTCTAATGCCTCTTGGCCAGTGATGTTTCCCATTCGCAGTTGCAAAAAACCAATCGTGTTCAGTGTATCCCCAACAACACCATCATCAAGACCAATCTTTTCTTGTCGGATTGCCAGAGCTCGATTGAGACACTCAGATGCATCATCAAACGCTCCATGAAAGAGCAGCGCAACTCCTTTACTGTATTCAACCTGTGCTACACTTGGACTATCTAGTCCGTATAGTTTTGTTCTGACCTGGATTGATTCATCAAAACAGAACAGTGCCTGTTGAATTTGATTGATTTCTTGTAACAACTCTCCAAGACTCAACAATATTGATGCAACGGACTCATGCTTCTGACCGTAAATACTAATTGCCTGTTCTAGTGCATGTTCAAAGTTTTCCTCAGCTGCTTGATAGCATTGTAGGGATTTCCAAAGCTTCGCGCTGAGTAATAACACAGAAACCAGTTTCTCATTATTTCTCAGTTTCGATTTCCAAATCCTATCTGATTCTGTTAAGCATTTCACACCCAATTGTATTCTATCTTGCTGGCTATAAATGGACCCCATTTCGTACAACGCGTTAGCCACATCAACATGAACCCCAAGCAATTGTCTTCTCTGTAGAAGGCACGTTTTAAAGTGGCTGAGGGCAGATTCAAAGTCACCCATTGCCGAATGAACACATCCGATGTCAAACTGAGGCATGAATGCAAACAGAAATTGTTGAGATCATAAGATGAGATGAATTGGCTGAAATATGTGAGCAAAAGACGTTGTGGGTCATAAGACTCACGTGAATACTCGCAATCTTCTCATGGTCACCGCCGCCGAATAATGTGTCAAACATGGCGAGTGCCTGCTTATAAAAAGAAAGAGCAGAGTCTTGCCCCCCCTTTAACTTGGCAACTATCCCTTCAGCGTAACAAATTTCTGCATTGTCGTGGAGGTTCCTTTGCGTTTCTAACTTTTGCAGTCGCGTATATTCCTCAAAACATGTAATTGCTTCATCGGGCTCTGACTGTTCAAGGTAAACATGTGCCATTTGATAAAATATACAAGCGAGTCCCGGTGCATCTTCTCCAAGTGCAGCTAATTTCCAATTCAGTGACTCGCTAAATGATTTCATGGCATCAGCCAAATGGAAGCCGCAAAATTGGGCGCATCCTTTTCCATAGAGAGCATTGGCAACTTCGACACCGTTCACGGAATCGCTCGCATATCCTATACCCAACACCTGGAGTGCAGAAATCATGGAACAGGAATATTTGTTGGCAAAGTCAGAAATGATGCAAGACTTTTCCAACAATGAAACCAACCGATTGCACCAGTTCTAATGCTCAAACCTTTATCTCTTAGACGATCAGGACACTACTTACTTCGCTGAAACAGTCCAGAGCTTTTTTCACTTCCCCTTTACAAAGTTGAATGTTTCCAATGCGCAACATGCTTTGTATCACTGAGCTACTTTCCGCACCAAAGAGAGATTCTCTGATCTTTTTGACTTCATGAAAAATTTCCAGCGCTGGAATTGTTCATGTATAAGAGAAAGTGTTCACGGTCAATAATTACATACGAGCAAGTCAGCCTAGGATGGGGTACGAGAATAAACTTACCTTCATCGTAGTTGCAGAGACTATCATGGCAGCTTGCGATTTTGTACAATGCCTCAGCAACTTCTACACTCCTATCATCATTTTCTGCGAGCAACATGATGCGCAAGCCATCCTCAAATGTCGAAATGGCAAGTTCATATTTTCCAGAGTTGTAATAGCATGTTCCCAGATCAGCGCTAACAGATGCCACAGTCTCGTGATCTAGCAATAGGGGGGAAGGATATCAATAAACACGACAAAGTAAATATCAATCGGTATAATATGCTATTGAGTACTTCACGTACCTTCACCAAACAACACCTTTCTCATGCTGTGTTCATTCGCGAACCAAACGGATGCAGAAAGAAAATCACCCTTCCTCTCGTTCAGAACGCCCAATGCATGAACAATTACTGCAGATTGCAGGTGTTCAGCTTCGAATTCCTGTTGGCATATTCGAAGCGCCTCCATGAGGTGCGATGCAGATGCAATATTTCTATTCTCTTTCAATTCCTGAGATGCTTGTGTGACGCCTAGACTGTAATGGGTGCGTGCAACTACAAACGAGTCACCCAAAAGAGCTTTCCTTGTTTCAAGCGAAAAATTGAGGCAATTGGCGGCGTCCGAATATTCGCCCCTTTGGGATAGCAGACTTCCCATTTCGAACATGACTGTCGCAAATTTGAGGTTCATTGCTTGACTAGAGCTTTGGTATACAAGAACGACTTGGCGGAAACAGTCTGTGGCACGATTTGCCTCTCCTAACACGCTAAATAACATGCCTTCCGTGCTCAGGATGCTTGCCCTATTATCATCGTCTGCGGGGTTGCTGCACTCGAAAATATGGAGAGCCTTCTTGAAATGGTCCGCAGCCTCTAACTGCCTTTGCATTTCGATCAACACTGTTCCGATAGTGTATTGAATTAAGGCAGTTACTGGATCATTCGGTCCCATCTCATCTTCCCTCAAAGTCAGTGCTTTCGTATAAGCATCGAGGGAGCTCTCTAGCTCTCCTTTGCATTGCCTGGCAAATCCCAGGCCCATGTACGCTCTAGCTGCAAGAACTTGGTCAGAAGATGCTGCGTTTTCATTTTTTATAGCTTTGTTGCCATGGAAGTCAAAATGTCCATAGTTGATTGCATCTGCATAGGCCTTCATTGCAAAATCAAAGTCATCCTGGCCTTCGTCGGTTGCACTTGGATCGATATGGTCAATTCCATCAGTACTGTAATAAGTATTCATACTCTTTGTCGAATGGTCCAGATGAAGGGCAACGTCATCGGCAAGGCCCGAAGGCGAGATGTGATGTGCGTGCATGTCGTCGTTGTCATCGCCAACACTGCAAAGATCATCAACACTTATGCTGATATCACTGCTCCTTCGTTCCGTTTTGAAAGAATTGCTCGTTTCCGAATTCCTGCTTTCCATTGAATCATCTCTCAACGTACGGTTGCGTGAACTACTGTGCTGGGGTGGCACGGCACTGTCTACATGAGAGAAATCATTGACTCCTTGGGAAACATCCATTATATCATCGCCATTGGCCGTGGTGTTACATTTGTTTTCCCCCTCAGATGTTATTTCAGTCTTGACCGCCTGTGGTGATGGTGGTTTAACCTTCTTCGCTGCTATGCCTCGTTGACCAGTTGGAGAAGCGAGAGAATCTAAAGAGGACAATGAAGAGTCGGACTCGACACGTCTCATCAGGCCCTCACTTTGTCTTGATGCATTTTGACGGACGACCTCACTTTCCCTTTTGACAATTTCACGGAATCGATGAACAGGTGAGTCAAGCGAGCCTAACGACGACACCTCGGAGTTTCTTCTACCCTTTCTAGAAGAGCGCGATCGTATAGATTTCCTGTCCTGGCCAATGATGCTAGAGAGTCCCCCCTCTATCTTTTCTTCGCATAGCTTTGTCTTGATTTGCATTGACCAGGTGGCCATTCCCCCCTCTTGTTCATCAGTTTGATCGGTAATTTCTTGCACTGTTGTTGCTTGTTCTGCTTTTTCTTTCCCCTCCGAGGTAGAGTAAGAAGAAATGAGGTCCTCTGCGCTCACAGTCGGAGGGTTCGTTGAGTCTGGTGCTAAAGAAGAAAGTTTGTCGTGACTAGACTTGATGGAGTAATCCTCCGGAACGCCGCCATCAGTCATTGCACTGAGTCGTAAAAGTTGTTCCGTTAATGAACTTGCTCCTGATAAGCTACTTCTACTACCCCCGTTGTTGAGATTTTTGACAAGGGTTTGCGAAAGGAGGAAGGAATACGAATCGCGACTTTGCCCTGAAGCCCCGAGATCGCGAAGATTTTGCTTCGACGTACGTGTCTTGGAAAGTGCAATACTGAAAGTAGTGGACGCATTGGACTTCATGTCAAAAGACCTGTCCTCGGCAGACTTTCCGTCAAACGAATTGTCGGATTCCCCCCAATCAATGCTCATCTTGTTCGATGTTTCACTCTCGTTATGGTTCCTGTCGCCAAAGACTAGGTCCATGAGGGGGTCTCTTGAGGTTTCACTTTCGCATCGTTCAAAAGGTTGCATCTTCATCTTCTCCGCAATAATGCCTTTATCTTGTGATTGATTTTGTGCAATTGGAGAATGTGGGGTTCTTTCATTGCTCTTAATGGGTAATTGACGTTTGCTTTTAGCGGAAGTAGTCGCTGCTTCATTATCCTCGTTGTACTCGCCGCCATTTGAGTAGCTGTCCTTGGAATCATTAGCCTCCTTTGCAGCAGTATTTACAGGAGTATCACCAATACTCATCTTTGGCATAGTCACAGACTCTAATCCACAAAATTTCGGTTTACTAATAGGTGACCCCAACGATGAAACTGGAGATGGCCAATCCACATTCGCCTCTGAATCGTCCTCCTTCTTCGTCATCGCCGAGGCATTGTCTACTCCTCCTTCCTGATTCTGGCATTCCTTCGTAGAATTGGAAGAGGATATACGACGCTGGAACGATTCTCGATCGGTTGCCGATTGAAAATCTTTGACGAGACTATCGCGGAATGAGGACTCTGATGATAAGGATGATCGTAGTCGTTTGCAGGAGTTTTGTTGATTTTTTAGCAGTGCCTCTAGGTGCAGGATGATCTTTTCCTCTGGATTTGATATATGACTATGATCGTCATAGTCAATATTTTGTGCATCCTTGTTGTTGTCGTCAACTTCTTCTGTTGGTTCTTGGCTGCTGCTGATGTCGTGGGCTACTGATGATGCTGCATTGCTGGGGTCATGAGAATTATTACTCGCTGAATGAGGTGAATTTGATGAACCGTTTGAGTGTGCCATTCTCCCCCCAGCTGCGTCTTTTTCCTTCCAGCTTTCTAAAACTGTAGCTCCTTCTTCTTCTCCTTCAACGGCATCAGGGGTGGTGGCACTTTGCCTGAGCACTTCATCTTCGATACATTTCAAATCATCTTCTATACAGTCATTGCTCTCCTCCTCCTCATCTTCTTGATCATTGCTCTGATCTTCGCCTTGTTCATTCTCCACACTGCTTCCATAATCTTCATCTTTGACCATGATATTTTTATCAGCATCTCCATTATTATTATCTTCTGTCTGCTGGTCAGTATTGTTATTGAATCCCCTTCGAAGCCTTCCAAAGAATGGTATTGCTTTAGTATTGTTCTGCTGCTGGTGCTCCTGCTCCCTGGATAGAAAAGGTAGAGAAGACGATGATGCTGCTCTTGAAATCTCTTCCACAATTTGATTCGGGGACTCATAAGAAAAAGGATGCAACGGTTTCTTCTGCCACATTGCTTCCTCGCTAACAACCGTTGCCGAACAACTACTATTCATGGAAGTGTGAAACTTTCTGAAAAATAATGGTATACTGCTGTCGATCCCCCCCTTTCCGTCACTCTCGGGGTTTGAATTTGATTCGGCAATAATAGCATCGACTGCTTGGGACATTGTTCGAGAATCCTGTTGTGGCTCCTGCAGTTTTTCTTCCCGATTTTCAATGACAGAGCCTTCGTTTACCTTGTCAATGCTGCCCCCAATATTTATCCCCTCTCTTTTATCGGCAGGGTTCAAGTTGACATTTTCAACCTTGTGATTTCTCTTGTTCAATGTTCCAAACATGTTGATCAGTCCTCGAAAAGGCGGCTGCGGTTGTGCTGTTGCTGTTGTCATCTTTTCTACATCCTGTGGCTCCTTCTTTTCTTCCTCCTCCGGATACAAAGACAATGACATGGACCCCGACTTCACCGTAGACGCCGTAGACCCCATGGATGCCCCCGACCTCATGGACAAACTCAGATCATCATCCTGTTCTCTCGATCCGAATGTCCCCGACTTCATGGACGAAGGAAGATCATTCTGCTCTCCCGATCCTCCATTTTGCATGCCCATGATGGGCAATGAGCTCGTGGAGGAGGTTAGGCCATGGTCTCTCGATCCTGCGTTGGGCCTACCCAGTGATGGTTCGCTCCTCGTGGAGGAAGCGAGGTCAGGATTATCTTCCCGTAACATTTTATTAAGTTCCGTCATGATGGTACCCCTTTGCTGCTGGCGTCGTCTAGCTTTGGACGAGGTTGCCGATAGGAAAGAACCCCCCGAGGAGTTGTAAGCCTCGAGCAACTCATTGATAATTTCCTTGGATGATTTTGAACTATAGGATACTGAACTTTCTACGCTGGAGGAGGATGTTCTTTCGTCTGGTGATGACTCGTCATCTTCGATTAAAGGAAATTGATGGCTCTTCTTCTCTGCAATAGTAGTAGCAGTAGTGGGCATCATCTGCTCCTTGTCCAATGAGCCCATTAGTTGTTTGAACGATGTTGCCATTGAACTAACACGGGATAAAGGATCCGATTTATTGGAATTTTCGACGCTCTCGGATCCTTCACTGTCGCTCATCCGATCCGATTTATCGCCATCATCATCATCATCATCATCATCATCATCATCATCATCATCATTGACGGATGCAACATTGACACTGACCATGCTGTGAAAACTATTACTCCTACTTTCGTGAATAGTATTGTAATTGACACATGTCCCTGACGCTCCCTGCGATGAAAATACAGTGGGCACCTCCTCCACTGCAAAATGTCGTTGATGATCACCCACCTCGGGCAACTGTTGCAATTTGTAATCACGACTCCTTTGCATTAACGATTTGTAATCCCCTCCGTTATTACGACTCATGTTACCATTATCCTTATCCTCTCCATAGCCATAGTCCTCCTCACTGCAGCCGTATAAATCCTTGTACGAAAATTTAACAGAGGATGATCCCATTGATTTTTGACTGGTTGATCCAATGGAAGTGACGCTCATCCCACCACTCGGCACACCCTGTTGCGATTCGGTTTGTTGTTGGGGGTAAGCATCAGTACCTCCGAAAATACGCTGCGATTCCGTCAGAGCAATATCATGGCGGGGTTGGGAGGCTGCCACGACGGAACGACGTCGTGATCGGGCTGCTCGTGCTGATTGTCGTGCCGAGGGTGTCGTGTTATTGGAGTTGAGGGAAGAGGAGAAGGAGGATTCTTCGTGGACATAGTTAATGTTGCCGACGCTGTTGCTTAAGGATAATGGTGGTCTTTTTGTAGTCGTCTCGGCTGAGGACGGCATGGCGTTTGGTGTGTAGAGTGATGGATTCCATCCGTCTCTTCCTTCGTCTTCACCGAGGAGAGTGCTGCTGCTGTTGTTGCTGCTGTCTGTCATGATGGTGTTATTGTCGGCAGTGTTGGGCTCTGGTTGTTGGGGGACATGGTCTCATCATCGTCTCCATCGTCGTGCTTTGTCTCTGTCGTGCACTGCTGTCATGGTCATCATGTGACGTGTGATTGTTTCTGATTGTTTCTGTGATCGTGATTGTTTCTGGGTGGTTGGTAGGTAGGTATCTACACAGGTGTCTTTTGAGGCTGGGGGTCCACAAGCCCACAAGATATCATGGTTGCCGTTGCCAGTGCCCGATAAGTAAGTTGTGTGTGTGGTGTCGCCGCACGATGGTTGCTTTTTCTAAAAATCTGCTGATAAGAATGTCATCCTGACATGAGTATCTCCCTAGGTCAGGGGTTAATATTAACCCCTGACCTAGGTATCACATGGAACTTTCTAAAACCGTCTGGGGGGATGCGGCGGGGGATCCAGGCGGACCGGCATAAGTTAGTATATAATACATCATAAAGGACATAAGTTAGCCAAATCGCCGCGATCTGGTGGCGGTCATTTCTCATTTACAGTCATTGCTTATGTCCTCCATACAAGTCCCCACACGCTGAAACTAATAGTATTTTACCTATGTAAAACAGTNTCAACGTGTCTGTACAGCTTCGCAAAAAAAAATCGCCAGAGACACACGTCACACTCCTTTACTGATTTTTTCTCTCAACATATGAATCATTTTCTGTCATTTTCAAATATCTTATTATCCGAGAATTAGAAAGAAGAAACGTAGTTATGTAGGTCTGCATCTACCATGAATCTATTTTTAAATGGCCATATGGCCATTTAGAAAAACACATTTTCACAGCATATGGTGGAGATCGCGTTTCTTGGATTTTTAGAACCATAGGGGAATCTGACTGTAGACCGTTGGTATTTTATTTCTCCACCAAAACACCGAATTTTTCCATGATCTCAAAAGTTATGTGACAGATTCCTGAGTAATCTTTC
>JAZGVS010001196.1:0-10487 GCA_037356235.1 Bacterosira constricta
ACAATTCAGATTGAACCATCATGCTGCTGTCGGATGCATCGGATGTGCTTGGGCTTCATCGAGATGAGTCTATGGCATCTACATCCCTTCTAAATTGTTACACAAATGGTCGATTCGATGCCACCAAATTCCTACTGCGACGCAAAAGAGAGTACGACAGCGATTCTTCCTATGACACGGACTGCGATGATCCAGCGGAAATATCTACATTGGATGACTGGGGAAAGAATGACCCACCAACACCTCAAGATAAGAAGAAAAGGAAAAAGCGCATCATCCTTGCAAGACGGACCGAGGAAGGAGAGCTGGAAGCAATTCCACCCTCTGAGTCTTTGTGGTATCACGCGTATATCACCTGCCCTCAAACTGAAGACAAGCGTTTTCATCAAAAGTTCCGACGTCGCTTCCGTTTGCCTTATGAATCATTCCTTGAATTTGTGGAAGATGCAAGAGAACAAAATTGGTTTCCAAGATGGATGGGAAGTGATTGCTGTGGGAGGGATGCGTCACCACTCGAGCTTCTGATGTTGGGAGCACTACGGTATATTGGCCGAGGATTTACATTTGATGACTGTGAAGAGTCAACAGCAATCTCAGAAGAAGTCCATCGATCTTTTTTTCACAAGTTCATTGAGGTTGGAAGCACAATTTTGTTTGATAAGTATGTGAAAACTCCAACCAATATTGATGAACTCGCTAACCATACACATGAGTTTGAACTAGCTGGTATGCCTGGGACTCCCGCCTCCAGTGATGCTACCCACATCATTCATGAGATGTGTTCATGGCGTTTGCGCAGGATACACAAGGGTGGGAAATCGAAGCATCCCACAAGAACGTACAATATGTCAGTCAACCACCGTAGACGTATTCTTGGTACCACGTTAGGTCATCCTGGATCATTCAACGACAAGACACTTGTTCTGTTTGATACTTTCATCAAGGCCATTAAGCGCGGAGATATCCTAAATGACAACATATTTGAGCTGATGGAGAGGCGTGGTGATGAAATTGTGGCAGTGAAATACCGTGGAGTTTGGATCATTGTTGATAATGGCTACCATAATTGGTCCATCACTGTACCACCGTTCTCCAATATAAACCTACGAGAAGAAATTCGTTGGTCGGAGTGGGTTGAATCGATGAGGAAGGATGTGGAATGCACCTTTGGTATTCTCAAGGGTCGGTGGAGAATCCTCAAGACTGGAGTACGCCTGCATTCGACACAGTCTGTAGATCGGATTTGGGCAACATGCTGTGCATTGCACAATATGCTTCTTGAAGTTGATGGATTGGATGCTCCGTGGGATGGTGTGCGTGTACCATCAAGTCAGTGGACTGGTGAGCTAGGCCAGTTGGAAAGTGATGATGTGCCATTGGCCATGCGTCGGGCTCTNACATGAGCGCAGTGCGCTCTTTCGGGAAGAAATATGCGCTCTATACCGACAGGCCTACGTAGAACGTAGCGTAGCTCGAAAAAAGATAGGCGCGTTCGACGCTACGCGCAACGATAAGGGTGGGCTTCAACTCTCAACAGAGGCAACGGGTCTCATCTAAACTCTTTTTTTGTACAACACACCAGGAGAACACAGGAGAAGACTGCCAAGGAGAATTGGAGACCGGACCTGACCGGACCACCATGGCGAATCACCTAGATCAGCGACGCCATTTAGACTTGCTCTTCTTGATAGACGCAGCTGTATCATTGCTTTTTGGTACCGTTGCGCTGTTAGCACCACACGGTCTTCTGCAAAGAATTGTCGGCGGAGGTGAGTGATATGATAATACGCACTGCGTCTCTGCAGGTATCTGCAAGTGACAGGTACAAAAAGGCTTACTGTTGTAAATCATTGACCAATCGATCAAACGTCTAATCTTTGTTTCACCAAATGCAGTGTACAACCATGATGCACATGAAGTTTTGAGGTGGGTTGTAATATTTTACGACTGCAATTGATTGGATGTATTTTTATCGAATTATTTTAACTAATTTTCACCACAAATATCAGATTGTACGGATGCCTCCGAATTGCCTTGGGATGGATAATATTTAACATAAGATCTGTGGATGACGGCAGATTTAGACGATCGGTATGCGAAGCTCTACTTACTTGCTATCTGCTGCAGGCGATGGCCGTTCTAAGGGCTCAATTCACTGACAGAAAAAGCGCCATAAACTGGTTAGTTATGATGCTATTGACCATTATTGGATGTTGTTACGGGAGATTCCGTTTCGGAAGGGGTGGTAACATGATCAAAGTTTATGAGTTACCTCAGAGCAACAAAACAAGTAGATGACATGCAATTTCATAGATACAATAACCCATTTCAATACCTTCATCATTGGCAGATTGATAGATTAATTTATAGAAAGGGATATCAGAGAGCAAAGAATTAAGTCGCATTCACCCACAAATTTAGGGCAATTCAGGTCCACAATCCCTAAAGGCGAGCAGAACTTTATTGTAAATGACCCGCCAACGGTGATCTATCGGCGTCAGTCAACTATCGACCCAGCCAAGACTAAAGTGAACCACCATCTTCCAGTATGGAAATCTGAGATGCAAATTAGGCTTGGATATAGTGAACTAGCCTCCTACGTCTTCTTCACTACTCCTTCTTTTTTCTCTTCTTCTCCTTCTTTTGTTTCTGTCCCCTCTTTTGCTTCTGTTTTGCTTGTGCTTTCATTTTCATCTGATTCACATCCACAAGCAAGGTTGATGCTTCCCTGATCATACTTATGAGCATGAAGAGACACACAACCAGCAAAGGAGCACAAACCATAATCCCCATAAAAATACCACTCTTGTCAAAATAATTTTGTGTTGCAAACTCTCTCCAACGATTTGCCCCAATAGCATTCAGTCGCTCGGCCAGCCTGACAATGATTGCCACAAAAACCATAAATCCCATGCGACTGTATATACCTCCTTTACGACTGAGAGTTACAGCAGCAATGACGACCAGCACGTTGAACGCAAGGATGAATTTAATGAAAGGCTCATTCCATGTTATCGCTGCAGTGAAAGCGTCTATTTGCTCTTTTGATGTTTGCGGACCGACCTGAATAATAATAAGACAATGTCAAAAGGGGTTTAGAAAAGGTGACACGAGCGTTAAACAGTATTTGTGACCTGCAATTACATAAATGTGGCAAAAACATCTCTCACCTGTGTTGACATTATGTCAGACATGACACTGTCCGCCATCCCCATGAGAGGGGATTCATACGCATCTTCAATATTATCCATGTCGTCAAACATAGCGTCCCGATCTTCGTCGCCGTGCACGTCACCGCCACCGCCGCCATTCGTGGGATCCGTGGCGTCATTTCCTTGTTCCCCCATATGAGCGGTTTCGCCCATCATGAACTTTGCCCCTTCCTCCACAACTTGGGCAACCCTCTCCATGTCATCTGAGAGTTGTTTGAAATAAGACGCCATGTTGGGTAGTGAATAACAAGCTGTGTTGGAAACTGTTGGAGAAAGAAACAAAGCAATGGAGATGATATGATTGATTGATTGTGCGGATTGGGGATTGGGTATGTGGAATGTGGGGCCGCCATTTCTTGCCATTTCTTTTGTCATTTTTTATTGAGCGAATCTGAAAGGAGAGCGAAAAGATGGCGGGAAAAGGGAAAATGGCGGGGAAGTCGAATTATGGCGGGAAGTCAGTCGCGCAAACTCGGGACTGGGACGCGTTACCTCGTTCAGAACACGGGAATGCAATGGGGGGACAATGTTGACTAAATCACGGCTGTTGCGTCCATTTATTAAGGTTTGCATTTTGTTTTTGTGCGACAACTCCCCCAAGATGTATTCCCGTGTTAAGAAAAAAGAATGATAAAACGCCACAAAACGCCGTGATGCAATTGATTCAAAGAAGCCGTTGCCTTTCTGCTTATGGGAGACCATCCTGTTCCTGTGGATCATGACCATGACATCTTCGACCACTCACTATTCTGCAATAAGCAAAGACACCATGGTGGCGTCCAGTGCAAAAGATGAATCAATGCATCATGATGATATTGATGAGGAAGAACCAACAAAATCCCTTGATGAAACTGTGAAAGAGGAGAAAGCCAAAGAGGGAGTGAAGGAGGAAGCGAATGAGGGAATCAAGTCATCGAGCTATTTCTCGTCAGTAAGAAAGGAAATGTTCAACAAAGCGATCGATTCAAATGCGACAATCACATTCATGTCGTTCGTAACAGTTTATGCCCTTTATGGCGACGACGTCCGAATCATTGCCTTTGATCCAGGAGCAGACAGAGCTTTCCTGGTACTGTCATCACTCGCATTCGCATTCTTCCTCATTGAAATTTCGCTACTGTGTTGGTGCAGGGAAAATTATCTCCAAAGTCCAGATATTGCGGCGATCAAGGAATTGCTCACGCTTCATCGTTGGAAAGGTAGAGAATCAACTCTTTCGTGGCTCGGACAGCTTGGGAAAGCGGCACAAACTGGGAGCTTTTACTTTTGGCTTGATTTGATATCGACGTTTTCAATGGCAATCGAAATACCTTGGGATTTTGAAGGTGCCGAAAACATTGACTCGACAGTAGCTGGAAAGGCATCAAGGGCGGGAGCAAACGCGGCGAACAAGCTCAAAGTGATTCGAATGGTACGGTTGGTTAGACTGGCAAAATTGTACAAATACTTCGCTGCCAAGCAGAGTGCGAAAACAACAGACAACACATCGCACGTTCATACTGAAGAAAGTCTGGATATTCCACCAGAGAGTCATGTTGGCGCTGAAATGACTGATCGAACAACGAAAAAGGTCATTGTTGGAATCCTTATCATGTTATTGGGAATACCCCTTTTGCAGGCTGAAGAAGTTGAGTACTTGAATGAATTTTCTATGAAGATGGCATTTCAGCATAGACAACAGATATCGGATGATGTTGGCGGAGACGAATTTGCGCAATGGGAGTTTTCAGAATCCCTTCTCATTGATAGAACTGACTGCATTGATATCACTTATAATGGTTTTGATGATGGATTTCCCAATGACGCTATTCTACCAAGTGACAGATCAATGATACAAGACTTGAGAGTAGAGGAGTTGGACGTGATTACCATTAGTGACAGTGATCTAGTGCAATCGATGACGGCTGTGTTTGATGCATCAGGAAGAAAGAGGGAGGAGGCTCTATTAGGTATTCTACTGACAAGCTTTGTGATTGTAATTCTGGGTCTTGGCATGGTCTCTTTCACGAAAGACGTCCGTAATCTTGTCATTGTGCCAATAGAGCACATGATACAACTTGTTCGAGAGATTAGTGAAAACCCGCTAGGTAACGATTTCGCTTTCAAGATTGATGACAAGAATCTCAAGGACGGTATGGAAACTACCCTGTTGATTCGAACAATATCGAAAATTGCTGGCCTGATGCGTGTAGGCTTTGGAGAAGCTGGGGCCGATATCATTGGCAAAAACCTGAATCTTTCACAAGGAATGGATACAATGAATCTGCTGGGCAATGGTAGAAAAATACATTCCATTTTTGGCTTTTGCGATGTGCGCCAGTTCACAGATACCACCGAGTGTCTTCAGGAAGAGGTTATGCTCTTCGTGAATCGGATTGCTCACATTCTGCATTCAATTGTTGTGCAATGTGATGGAGCTGCCAATAAAAACATCGGTGATGCATTCTTACTCACATGGAAAATCAAATCAGACAAGCTCAACGGCTCATGCGAGGATCACAATTATTCAGGAGACAAAGCTTTATACTCGTTTGTCAAAACCATGATTGAAATGAACAGGCATGAGGATTTTTTGTGCAAATTCTCTCCTCGTGCATTGAGCGAGCTGTACGAGCGTATGCCTGGTTATAAATGCCGCATTGGATGTGGCTTACATTTTGGTTGGGCGATTGAGGGGGCAATTGGGTCTTCGAAAAAGATTGATGCATCATACATTTCTCCGCATGTGAATATGTCAGAAACACTGGAAAGTGCGACAAAGGAGTATGGAACATCAATCCTCATGTCGAAACCGTTCTTTAATCTACTATCTCCAGAAGCTGTTGCTGGATGCCGTAAAGTTGATGCGATGAAGAAACGGGAAAGCGATCCTGTTACAAGCATTTATACATATGACGTTGATCTGGGTGTTGACTTTGCTCAGGAGGGTAAACCAAAGTCTAGACTCCCTCTTCCTCGACAAACAACAATTTTACCTTCAGCGCAGCAGCCAGGGCCAAATAATAAGAAGGCAACGGCACACTTTGAGGTAAGTTTCGTTCGTTTGAGAATTCTTGCTTATTATTATTCATCAACTTATCATTCTCTCGTGTGTTGTATTTTACACCAGGACTCGAGTGTTCGTGGCGGGAGCTCAAGTGATTTAGGAGACTTACCGACAATAAAGATTTCAGACGACTTTCCCAACATTTGGAAGACTGACGAGGATGTGGTCAGTGTACGGTCTCATTTTAGTGACAGACAGCGTAAGGTTTGGGGCTCGGGAATGGATGCTTTTGAGGCTGGGAAATGGGATGTTGCCAAAATTCATTTCAATGATGTCCTGGAGCAATCGAACGGAAAGGACGGTCCATCACTCTATCTCCTTGGGAAAATGAAGCAACACAACTTTTGTGCTCCAGATTCCTGGCGAGGGTACTGGCAGACATGACTTCCATTTTCATATTATGATGTATACTAGTTTGATCAACCACTGATGTATTTATTAAACACAAATTATTACCGATCAGCGTCTGATATCCTGGGTTCTCAACTCACCATACCACTTCTGGTAGCTGTTAAAGAAACGATCACTGCTATTTTCCCTTTTTTACAGCATTACTAAGCACCAATTTCTTTCACAAACTCTTCAATTGTCTCTTGCATGGCGCCAGTATCAAAATCCCCAGTGAACTCACAATTTCCCAATTCTCCCTTCAAAAGAATAAGCCTCAGCTGTCCATCGGCCACCTTCTTATCCAAACTCATCAACTTGTTGAATGTCTCCACCGTCATGGGAGAATCCTTCGGAAGCTTGACGGGCAAATCAGCACTCTCCATAATATCATATATCCGTTTCTTCAAGTCTGCATCAATCCATCCCATCTTCTCACTCATCGTTGCCGCCATGGCCGTCCCAATCGACACACCCTCTCCATGCAACCACGTACCATACCCCGATCCATTCTCAATAGCATGTCCAAACGTATGTCCCAGATTCAAAGTGGCTCTCACTCCCGCCTCCTTCTCATCCGCCTGCACAACCTCAGACTTGCACTCGCACGATCGCTTAATGGCATACCGCGTAGTGGCCGAATCTCTTCCAAGCAATTTGTCCATGTTCTCTTCCTGCCAGATGAAGAAGGGAGCATCCCCAATCAGGCCATATTTGACAACCTCGCTGAGACCACTCTTCAATTCACGATCGGGAAGTGTGTCGAGTGTGGTGGTATCGATGAAGACGCATTGGGGTTGATGGAAGGCTCCAATCATGTTTTTGCCGAGGGGGTGGTTGACTCCTGTCTTGCCGCCTACGGAGGAGTCTACCATGGCCATGACTGTGGTGGGGATCTAGAAGAAAATATATATGAACAAGAAGTTGAATATTTTTCCAAATAATCACGAGAGTGCACAAAGAACAATACATTCCACCACAAGCAATCATAGACATCCTGCCCTCAAAGCATAACAAACATATCTTTACACACCTGAATAAAATTGACACCCCTTTGATAAATAGACGCAGCAAATCCAACCATATCCCCAATAACACCACCCCCCAAAGCAACAAACGTACTTTTCCTATCCAAAGCCAATTCCAAAGCCGTATCCAATATCATGGACATGCACTCAAACGTTTTGTGCTCCTCTCCATCGGGCAATACAACAGTATCCACCTGAATACCCCCTCCCTCCAACAATTTTTGATACCGTTCGAGGTACATAGGTGCAATGCGATCGTTGGTAACCAACAAGACTCGTTTGCCTTGGACATGTGGTCGTAGTAGGGCTGAGGCTTCGTCATCTGAGAAGTCGGATCCAATGTAGATGGGATAGTCCCGTCCGTCGGTGAGGTCTACCTTGACGATGTCATATTCGGTAGACGAGGCTGTGACTTGGAGAGGTGGTACAGTTGTTACCATGGATTGCCTCGACTGGAAATGATGAGGCGATGTGAATGAGGAGCTGATTTGGGAGAGGAGGAGGGTTGATAAGGCGATGAGCCAGGAGGAGGAGTATGTTGCGGCCACCATGGTCATGCTAATATTTGTGAATGTGGAATGTCAAGGTTTGGTTTGTTCGCTTCTCTGTCTTCTCTGTGTCTGTGGTTGGACGACACGTCACACGTCACACGCCCCTTTCCCGCCAAACAAATTTCCCGCCAAAACACCACGGCCGCGGCGATCAATACCGCGATTGGTCATGATTCTCAAAATCCTACAATACTGCTTCGGTAGCATGACTTACCGTCTGCCCATCGGATACACTCAATACCCATCAACAGACCCTGTCTAACCCNTTTTTGCAACAACCGAAGTAGAAAATCGCTTCGCGAACCGAAGTGGATTCTTCTCTCCACCGCTTTTTGATTTACGTCCCCGACCATGGCGAAAACGAACCCGTCGTCGCGGCTTCCCCAGCGGCCCCTCCCCCTCCCAATATTCTGATTTGGCATCACGGCTCGCGCGTGTGCCTTCGGCCACAGTATATGAGTAATATACACCCAAAAAATGTCTTGCCTCTCCCATTATTGGTGGATTTTTGAGCATGGGTAAGTTAGACGGAGAGTTCTTTGGATCCACACGCTGTATCCCCCGCCGGAGTCAATGCATTTGATGCTGCTGCTCTTCCTCCGGGGAGACGAAAATAAGCTAATAAAATAATGATAATAGTATTCGATTATAATTGCTTTATGTATTTTCTATTACTATTAATACTATTGCTATTGGGCAGCCATGCATGAAAATAAAATGATAAATTATTGATCATCACCGTCGTAGCCGCCGTCACACCATAGTAGCCGCAGCCACTACTTTGAATCCATGGCGGCTGCGGCATCGATCCGACAACGAAATACGCGTTCGGCCTTACGATTAAATAGTCTCTATTATAATTAATTAACGTCGAAGCTATTGATCAACTGTATTTATTAATTGATTTACAAAAATAATCGTTGTCTAGTAAATGTATTATTTATTAATCCATAACGCGTTTCCGCCAGAATCCTGGCAAACCGCCCTCGGCAAGACCCTCGACAATTGGTTTTATGCGGCGGAACCATTGTATCCGCCCAATTGCGGCCATGGCAAGCAATGTTTGGGCGGGGGGCAGCTCATCATCATGGTTGAGGTCGTCGTTCCTCCGGCTCGCGGCTCGCGGCTAGCACAAAGCTAGCTAAAAGCTCCACTACCGTAGAAAAAGGTAGGTAGGATCGTCTTTTGGGTTGATGAAATCGATGCCCAACCTAATGGGTTAGTTGCCCCTCATTTGCAAGGTCGCACATGGGGTATCATCAAGCCGCCTGGCGTGATCCCCGAGATGAAGATAAGTTATATGTAGCTAGAGTTCGCGGGGGTGTAAAATCGGGGCAAACTCTGGGCAAAATCGTCGGATGTCAGAGATCATTTTTGTTAGCGTGATTTGTAACAAAAATTACGATCGATGATCCGTGGTCGTACCCCCCCAATCCTGTGTGACCTGGGATGAAAACCTATTAACGCTTACGCTCGGCGCTCCAAGAAAATTACACCATCATAGAAGACTTGGAAGGGAAAAAGTTTGCCGGCATCGATCTCGCTTGGAACTATCAAAAACGTGAATGTCGGCTCACCATGGACGGTTACATTCGGAAACTCCTCCTGAAATATGGCCATGTCATGCCATTCAAGCCGCAACTCTCCCCTCACAAACATCGTGAGATCGCCTATGGTGCCAAGACCCAAATGGCACCCAAAGAAGATACCAGCGCCAAGCTTGATGACCAAGGTATCCTCCACATCCACGGCATCGTCGGCTCGCTCCTGTATTATGGTCGAGCAGTCGACAACAAACTGCTGGTGGCTCTTAGCTTCAGCAACCGAATGGACGATGCATGCCGCCAACCAACTTCTCAACTACGTAGCCACGTATCCAAACGACGGTATCCTTTTTTGTGCAAGCAACATGATTCTCGCCGCACACTCCGATGTGTCCTACCTCAATGAATCACGAGCTCGCAGCCAATCTGGGACTCATATTTTCCTTTCAGAAAATGATCCATTCCCCCAATTCAACGGCCCCGTCCTCACGATTGCCCAAATCATTAAGTTTGTCACATCTTCGGCAGCTGAATCAGAACTTCCAGCCCTCTTCATCACCGCCAAAGAGATGGTTCCCCTCCGCCAAATGATCATGAAAATGAATTGGCCGCAACCAAAAATTCCCATTCAAACCGACAACTCAACAGCGGTCGGAGTATGCAACAAAACGATCATCGTCAAGCGCATCAAGTCAGTCGACATGCGACTCTGGTGGCTC
>JAZGVS010001197.1:0-10418 GCA_037356235.1 Bacterosira constricta
GAAGAGTTTTGGGTTTTCACGCATCGAAACGGTATTAATTCCCGCGCCCTCGAGCTAACCACTAGATGATTTTGTATCCAGTTCCGCCGTGGCAGCGGAGCATCACCGACGCCTTAAAGACCGGTCTCCCCCCGGGTATTTATCCTGTAATAAAACCTGGTACGTAGGCATATGTACGTACGTATGTAGCTAATCCAGTGTCTTCCTGGTCTCGAAGAACGCGCTAAAATCAGCGAAGATTTGTCATTGGATCGAGCAAATGTTGGCGATAAAATACGAATTCCTATGTAATATTTGGGATATGGAGCTCTCTACCATTCAGATTCCAGACAGAGCACAATCGGAGCAATCTAACCTGCACAAATCATCTATCATTATCATCATCTGCGTCTGCTGCACAGCGGCTACGATATCCCCTTGCCCTTGAATCTTACCAGGCCATTCATCCATATCATCGGAAGAAGAGGTAAACGTAAAGGTTATCGATGCTATTCTGCTCATCAAAATTCGGATGATATATTATGAATCTTTCGCCCCATTATTTCATATCGCCCAAGGCATTCGTCGCAATCATCGCCATCACTGTCAACGCCACACCCATCATGTCATTTTCTAAACACTCGGTTAGGAACTTGAACCTTTCAAATGTTGCCTTCATAGGGGGCGTGAGAGGCAAGAGGAAGATGTATAATGGGGCTTCTTGCCATTATTTCGACGGTTCCAGACAATCATTGTCATTATTACCAATATCTGTGCATACTAGAACTAGAACACACCATCAAGCTCCTCCAGCGTTACTCAAATCAATACACACAAACAGCTTGGGGATTGAAACGAATACATCACCATCTAAACAATTATCCACATCACATATAGTGCAAAAGTTAGGTTTCAGATCACATAAATCATCTCTTACTGCGATGAGGTTGTCTTCCACAACAACAACAGCAACATCATCAGAAGCACTTACAACCTCATTAGAATCCTTGGATGACGTAGAAAAGTTAGCCTACCACGATTTGTCAATACTGTCGGCAAAGATTCGAAAACTAGATGTTAGTTATTATGGAGGCAATGCTGCTGCGAACACCACAATCCAATTTGAATTGGAAGTAATAAGCGATGATGAATACGATGCACTTGCACGACGAGAGGCAGAAATATGCACCCTCCATCCTCATTTGCTTACGCTACTTGAAGAGGAGTCTGGATTGGGTATACAGGCAACTAGGTTTGGTGGACGAGTGGGACAATTATACGAGGACAAGGAGGACGATATTCCATCAAGCAAAGTTGAGGAAAAGAAAAAGAAGAAGACGAAATCTAAAACTCCAAAGCCAACCTTAAAAGCAGCAAGAATCAAACGACACCATTTGCAAAATGCACCGATGCAAAGTTTGGATAATGCAATGGATGGCGTGGAAGCAGTGGCATGGTTGAATCGTGTCCGGAGAGTATTGCTATCTTCCAGCAAGGATGATGATTCCGTTGATGACACTCACGATGACAGCGATATCAATAGGAACATCCCAATCCAAATAATGGCCGAGCCCAAAATTGATGGGTTGAGTCTTTCTCTACGATACCAAATTCGAGATTCTGCTGATTCAGCCGATGTGAATGTGTATGATTTCGTTTGGGGCGCCACACGTGGGGATGGGACACAAGGAGAGGACGTTTCAGAGGCTGTTCAATCAGCATGGATGAAGAACATTAGCTCGAGCATCTTTGAAAGTGATCACTTTTCAGTACCCAAATCAATTGCAATCCCAACAAATCAGGGTGGTGGCTCATCGTCAGCCACAGACCCACCAACAATACTAGAAATCCGTGGGGAAGTGGTTCTACCTCAAAAAGCGTTTGATGAATTTGCTAAAAATGCCACTGATACGGCCAACAGTACTGCACGGACATATACGAATGCAAGAAATGCTGCTTCTGGTATCCTCCTAAGATTCAAAGAACCAACTTCTGAGGAGGAAATAGAGCAGACACAATTTTTGCAGTCCCGTCTGCACTTTTATGCATACGACTTTGTTACATCTTTGTCATCATCATCTGTAGATCCATCATCTCGGGTCTCAGCAGTGGTGGGTAATAATGGGGATGAGATGAGAGATTTATTAACAAAGTTTGGGTTCCATGTTCCAAATCCTATAGTGATAGAGTCTCTTATCATGTCACTCGACAAAGAGGTGAATGAAACTGATGTGCCAAATCTTCTAGAGTATCATCGCAATTTGATGGCAACTCGAGACGAAGCCATGGACCCCCACAAACAAAAATCGGAAGGGGTACATACCAATTTCCCTTATCAGATTGATGGGGTAGTCTACAAGGTATCCTCATTCAAAGATAGACAAATTTGTGGATCATCGTCGCGTACTCCTCGATGGGCTATCGCACACAAATTTCCACCACAGTGCGCTATTACACGTCTTGTTGACATTGAAGTGCAGGTAGGACGAACTGGTGCTTTGACTCCAGTCGCAATATTAGAGCCCGTGGATCTTGGTGGAGTAATTGTTTCGAGAGCGAGCTTGCACAATTTCTATTATGCTAGAAATATGTTGCTTTCCAAGAGTGTCGTGTCTAGTATAGAGGACGAAAACCAAGACTTGGAATCAGCAGCAGAGGAAGAGCACGAAAATAGAGGCCCTGCGAGTGTGAAAAGGGGAGTTTCTGTGTTGGTCAGTCGAGCCGGAGATGTCATACCTCAAGTGAAAAAACGAGTTTTTATTGATGATAGTGATGATGAAATAGCTTCTGCCGAATATTTCAATGAAATGATAAGCCTTGAAGCCCCTCAAAAGTGTCCTGCCTGTGGTTCCCCAACTTCGTTTGAATTTGTTAGTCCACCAATGAAGAAAAAGAAGACCCGGAAAAAGCTTAAGAAGAAAACTGATTCCGAGAACGAATCTGACTTGTTGAACGATGAAACCGTTGTATCTACGCCAGTGACAAATGCAGACGAGGAAGAATCGAATGATACGGAGAGTGGACAAGTATTGAGATGCTCAGGGCCACAGCTACTATGCCAACCGCGTGCTGTGAATGCATTGGCATATGCCTATTCACGTGCAGGTCTTGATGTGAAAGGATTGTCGAAAGCCAAGCTAACTCATTTGATGGAAGAGAGTGTTATTCGCTTTCCTTCTGATTTGTTTACTACATTTGGTGGTAATAATGTTGAGGACCCGTCCAAAGAAGAAGGTAAGTTCAACCATTCTTGGAAAATAAACACATTCCGTTATGAAAGCAGCACATCATATCTCATCCCAAATGATTCTTTCGTTATTTGATTAGAAATGCTTGCCAAAATTGCAGACCTGCCAGGATGGGGAGAACAATCGTCTCAAAATCTAGCCGCGTCTGTCCGTTCCGTAGCTTCAGCGGGTGTTCCGCTTTCTCGATACATCTATTCACTTGGGATACCTTTAATAGGTACGCAGGCTTCACAATTAGTAGCAGCAGCATATGGTACCATTGACTCATTTTTGGAGGCACTCGAGGAAGCCTCTCTCTATAATGATGACGACACCATTATGGATGAGGAGGAAGGTGAAGTATCAATACTGCCACCATTTGTCGCTCTAACCGGAGAGGATGGATCTGAAAAGGTAAAAGGTATAGGCCCCACGGCAATATCAGCATTACGCTCTTTCTCAAACGAAGAAGTATTGATGAAAGCAGCTAAAGATTTGGCAAGTGTCTTAACGGTCCACGACGATAGCAGTCGCCAAACTATTGATTCTACCAGTAGTCCCAGTAGTCAGAGTGAGAAACCATTACAATTTGAAGGCATGACCGTTGTCTTCACAGGAACACTCCCCAACATGTCTCGGACAATGGCTCAAAATACAGTAAAGGGACTGGGTGCCAAGGCAACTCCAAATACTGTCAGTAAAACAACGACTCTTGTTGTAGAAGGAGAAAAGGGGGGGAAGAAAGCGAGGAAAGCAAGAGAGCTTGGGGTTCGTGTGATTGATGATGTAGAGTTTATGAAACTGATTGATGGCGAGGATGTGGAATAGGCGCGAGTGGATGGCATTTATTGCAGGCTTCTACTTCACCATGTACTTGAACTTTGCAGTAATGCATCCATTGTCATTGCCAAGCTGTCAGCTAGAGGAAATCCTGCTGGTGTGCATGTAACTGATAGAGGTGGAGTCATTGATGCATCTAAAGCTAAAGCAATCTTAATAAATTGATAGTTCGACGAAGGAACACTTTTGTTGCCTATTGCATGTGCATTTGAAACAACTTGACAACTTTGATGGCTACTTGGGCAATTATAAATCCCACTGATTATATATATGTATGCACACTATCAAAATCCCAGAGAATAATACATTCTGAAACTATCTGGCATGTAGTGACGGCTTGTTAAGCTATTGAAGATATCAACTCTGACTACTTTTGCATTCATCATCATGTCTTCCTATCAATAATTTTGCCACCAAGATCTCGGCACCGACGGAGTAACACACGCGATCATCCCCCATCTCGAAGGAGGCCACACCACACGTTCAGCTATCCCAATAACGCTATTTTTGCATACTGCTCCATACATTCGACTGTCCACTGATCTACTGCAGTTGGTATTGCCATTGTTACTATTCGACTCTTCATGATTATCACCCTCTAACCAAAGTGCAAACGGTGGTATTCTCTCAATGCGATGATAGGTACCGCTAGCTCTAACGATTTGTCCTCCCAACCCCGCTACTCTTTTTACTCTATATTCACTTGATGGATACTTCTCTGCATCTGGCGCACGAAAGACTATAATTGATCCTACTTGATGTATTGTTGGTGGGCTTAGATAAGTATATCCAGTCCACATATCACCAATGAGTCGACCGGAGGATGCATCCATTGCCAAAACCTTTATTGCATTTTGATTTATTTCTTCTTCTTCAAACGAGGATGCGATGGACATCCATTTTTTCCATAGTGTGTTGGGAAATACATCTGATTTACGGACCAAGAGTACATCGCCGTGGTGTAGGGCTGGTTCCATGGAGGGACCTTCCACGCGGTAGAGGGAATAGAAGTTTTCTTTGAAGAATATAATGGGTGGTATTGCTAGTGCGGTGTTGGTGAGGTATTTTCGTATGGCGCTCATTATTATTTTGGATTATTTATATTGCTTCAGCATGATATATGTTGCAAATAATATGTGATGAGAAATGAACGAGCAGTCGGAGGCAGTCACCATGCGTTAATTGCCGAGTGCTCACGCCTTGAATTGCTGGGAAGTTATAAGTGTTGTTGGATGTGGTGTGGTAGAGTGTGTTAGAGAGAGGGAGAAGATGATGTTCCGAGATTCGAGATGAAGAGCTGAAGAGTTGCCAGTTGCCACTGCCACTGCCGCTGTGAAGAGTTAATGTTTGTGTTTATGTTGGAATCTGTTGGAAGTTGGAATGGAGCGCAGCGCGCAGCGCGCCGCCCACAAAAAATAACCTTTTACATCATTCTCGCGATTCTCGCAGATTCTCGCCGTTTACCTCCGTTGACCGTTCTTGAAAACCACCTCGCTGATAATTAGTAAAGGGAACTAAATTGGGGTTCATTTATTCTGATCGATGAACGACTCCTCACAATCACAATTATAGAGGAACTTTGGTGGAATTTTGTACGAATTTGTCAAAAACAATAACCCCAATATTTATTCCCTTTCTATTCCTGTTCCCACTTTCCAGGTCCAGGACCTTCCAGGACGATACAATACTCGATATTGTATTCCACGATGGTGGCGCAAAATCAGAAGGCAGATGTAAAAGGGAGAGAAAAAGCGACAAAAGCTCAATAGTAGCTCAATGATATCATTCCTACCAAAACGACGACGAACAATGCCAACCAGAATCGACGTAGCCGCGAAGAATGTCCATAAAGAGATCTCAAACGCCGTTGAGCAAATCGAGAATAATCTTCACGCGTCACAATCACAGCCATCATCCCACGGTGATCATCAACAACTGCCATCGCCCTTGTTTCGAGACGAAGTACAGCACCAGGAGATGCGCTTCCTTGATCATCTCCTGAGTGGAAAGACTCGTCCTACAGATGGTACCGTATTGCAGTCGTCTCAAGCTCGAAGCGAGGGCACTGCTGCTAATGGGCATCATTACAAAGAAAGCTTTGGGACTTCGCCAAAACCAAAAATGGTTCAACAGCCCCAACCGAATCACTCTAAAATTTCGTCTATTTTGAAGCCATACGATTGGAAAGATGATGATGAGAAGAAACAATCACGCAATAAATACCAAGCTGGCATTCGTTCCCCAAAACGAAATGAATTACAACACATGAACAACAAACAGCCAAACCAAAATGGTTCCAACAGAAGCAGTAACACACCCAAGAAACCAAGTAATACCCTCAGTCGCAAGGTGCATGAAACGATATCCAAACTAATACACCACCACCACCACCACCAACCACCCAAAAAGAACAATAACAAACGCAACCAAAATCAAAAACGTGCACGCACAGCCACCCCATCCCGTAATAAACGCCGTAGCCAAATGCACCAAACTAATAAATGCATACAACGAGCGCAGACATCTTCTCGCAAAGTGGTTGCAAAACTAGTTCGGCTGGGACGACGTTGCACTCGCAATTTAACCACGGTGAAGAATGGAATTCATCAAAGTGTGGTCAGGGCTATTGCTAATGCGCATTCCATGTTGGAAGAGACTGCTTCTCAGAGAGAGCAAGATGTCAAGTTGGGGACAGCTGATAACTATGCTGGGCAAGCCAAAGCTAGGGCAGGAGCTAAAGACACCACATCTGTTGCCGCGTCATCACGAAAGCCCTCGTCGGTAGCAGTGCCACCAAAGGGTGCATTTTCCTTGACATCGTCATGGATGCTTGGTGGAGCAGAACGGATGAGTTCCAGAGCTGTATCCATGGTTCAGAACTCTATTCGCAAATGAGGAAGTGGAGATGACAAGATGATGGATTCCAACTCAGCATGCTTGTACCACGGACAGCTTGTACCTTCTTAATGCATCGGCCTCATACACAATTAATTCTACTGAAGCTAAATAAGTAGTTATTCCATACTCCTTTTGGCTGAAACACAACGTCAACGCAGTGTCATACATAGTCCACAATCTTACTCTTGACGATTTACATCACGTGCTTGGTGTAAGAGAGCATGTGAGATCAAACACAGCAATACAGTATGGTTTAGTAATCTATTCACGATGACGAGAAGGAGCAGATGACAATGTGATGGATTCCAACCCATGGTGCTTGCACCTATTGCAACAGAAATTACTAATTTTCCCTAAATTAAAGAGGCTAAAATGACTAATGTCCACTAACGACTTGTAGCACCTTGCCAAACATTTGTTCTTTTTAAACCCAATGATGCACGATTTGCATTGCGTCTTCTTGGAGATGCATCAACACAATCTTCCCATTGTCCACAATCTCCGCTCGTCTACTTTGGTATCTCGCCAAGTATTCATTCTTATTCCAGTGCACTATAGTCCAACGAGTCGTGCATTGAAAACATACTCAGCAGTGGCTTCAACACTTTTTCACTTGCCTCCTCTTTGGAGATGCTTTCAACTTGCATTGAAATAACTGGGTCATGGAGACTTTGACGAATCATGAAGAATCCACCTGACGAAAGTCTCACTCGCACACCTTCCAAATTGTCCTCGTCCAAAGTCCAATCATCCCTACTCTCGCATGCTTCTTTCATAGACTGTGACACCTGCTCGAATCTCGAAGTGGTCGTCTCCAACGAGCCAGTAGTCTCTTGAATCCTAAACTCTTCATCAAATGGCAATTCATCCAGATCTGATATCAAGTCAAGAAGACTACCCTCTCCCCCAGCTGCAGTACGAGCAAGCAGACCGATAATCTTCACGGCAGTGTACGTCCCATCATCCACATATCCATTCTCCTTCATCGCACAATGCCCCGATGTCTCAATTGCAATCTCGGCGTTGGCTTCTCCACTCTCGGTCAACTCCTTTGCCTTTCCGATAACATTGGCGTATCCACGTAGGAAGCGAAAGTGATTTAGGCCTAGCTTTTTCTCTAGAAATGCGTTCAGTCCTTCGCTGGTAGTGGAGTCTGTGACAATGGTGCATCCTGGAGAAGAGGAGCTGAAGAGTACGCTTAGCAATGCGATCAATCGATTTCCATTTAGAGGCTCGTAGTCTGATTTCATTCCATCTTTATTGATGACCCTAGGAAGGACAAATCCTGCACGATCCGCACTGAAGATATTGATTCCAATTAGTACGAATATAAGTGAAACTGGAACACTGAACAAATTACAAAAGTCATGAATGATTGGAAAGACCCCATTAAAGACTCACTCAGTATCAAACATGACACCAATATCAGCATTACAAGCCTCACAAGCACGCATAGTCTCTTCCACCATATCCTTCTTCTCCGGATTCGGCACTCCAAATGTATCCGGAAATGTTCCGTCCGGAGTAAGATGAATGGAGCCAGCAACATTAGCGCCAAGATCACCGAGGACGTTGTTGAAGAAACAGCCAGAGCCATCTCCTGGATTGACTGCAATGGTAATGCCGGAAAGAGGCTTGGAGTGAGAGGAAGTTGAGGGTGAATTGACCTCTCGATGGATGGCTTGTTTGAGTGTGTTCGCGTAGTACGGCATGAAGTTCACCTGAAAATGAATGGATATCATTGCAAAAGAAACACGACTTTTAGCAAGTTGGCCACAATCACCGAAGACCAAATTTGCAAATTCTCATTCATTTGAATACTCACAAGCTCAGAGCACAACACTCCAGCATTCCCCGAAGACGGAGGTAGAACCCCCATGTCATACCAACTCCTCGCTTCCCTTTGAGCTAACCCAATGAGCTCATCCATATGCGGGGCAGTGAGGCCTCCCTTCTTGGAGAAGAACTTGAAACCATTCTTGTCTTCTGGGAGGTGCGATGCCGTGACTGCATGTAAGAAAGATTGGATAGATTGTGAGTTTCCCATGATGTATTGTGAGGGACATTTATAAACGATTTGAACAGGCTGATGATCTTACTCATTACTGCAGCATCGCATTTGTCAGCTCTAACGAACTCATACATTGACGGAGTAGTAGCCACATCTGTATACACAACTCTCACCGGCATCGTCAGGCCATCAGCACTCTCAGAAATAAGCCCCTGACTCTCAGCACCTCTCGCAAACGCATCCGCCAACCTCTCCCCATGCAACCGTGGATCCCTTCCGATGCATATCGTGAATGCATTCTCATGCACAGTAGCAAGATCTTGTGTCTGAATTAACCAACGAGCAAATGCAGCACCAAAACAATGAGCAGCAAATGGAGTCAAAGCCGCCGCACCACTCTCCTCCTTGAAGCGTTTCACCACATGGGAAATATTAGCAATGGTACCACCACTACTTTTATGAGACAGAAATGTTCCACGAAGATCTGATCCGGATTTAAGTTCATAGAGTGACGCGAGGATTGTTTGTAGGTTTGGTGGTGTGTTGCCTGCGTCGATGTCGGATGCTGGACCAACGTTGAAGAGATCAGTTGTTGGAGATGCTGCTACGGATGATGATAGTTCTGTGGATTGCGACGCACGAAGAATGTTCGTGTATTTGGTACGGGCGAGGATGTTGGGGCTGGGGGCGAAGGCGGAGGATGTGCCATCTTTGTTGAGAATGGCGCAGAGGAATAGTAAGGCGTTGGTTGGACTGATGATGGCCATGTTGTTGTTGTTGTTGTTGTCTTTATCTTTCTCCTGCTTTCTTTGGCATCCTCTGGCTTCCTGCTTCCTTCAAAAATATCTGTTTTGTTTTGGATGGGTGGATTTGAGATTTTGGCCAGGTCTTGATGATGGCGACCCAGCCGACCTCTAGCTACTACGATACGATAGCACCCATCCCAGCATGCGATGCATGAACAGCAGATGGCGGCTGGCGGTCCGACACATCCGACAGAAGATAATATGTCATATCTTTGTGGATCTACCGTACGTTTGGGTTGATATGATGGTAAAATACCTACGTATGTACCATAGTGAAGCGACATATCGATGGATCACGGATGGATAGCGGTCTTATCTTGNTTGGTTGGTGAGATATAGCATAGCACCAAAGTTTGGTATCAGAAGTACCTGGAGTTAAAAGTTATTCATTTGCCGATAGAATAGTCCAACCCCCGCGTATCTATCTTAGGTAGATAAATACAGTTATCCCGGGGTGCCAGTTACAGTATTTTTTATCATATCCCCGTTAGGTCAAGACATAAGTTAGGGCGAGCTAAGGTTAATCATTGTCTTATCGGGGCCTCATACTGACAAATCTAATGGGATTTTCGCATACTTGAAGTAGCGGATCTGTGCACGCACTGCAAAAACTCTCATGTCAAAATTCGCTCTGGTTGTCTCACAATAAGCCCCCCG
>JAZGVS010001198.1:0-10407 GCA_037356235.1 Bacterosira constricta
CCCTTATTATGGGGCATTAAATGTGATATGGGACATGGTACCTTCTCTGATGCAGCGACCGACTGCTACTCATTTATTTCCCTTCGCAAGCGATTTTCCCTTCCCTTCGAGCGTTGCGCAAGCAGCAAATGCAAATTTAATATGTATCGTTCTGGTCTCTCAACTCGCGCACGCAAGAATAAGTACCAAGGCCTTGCTGCTGCGCCCCCTGCTGACCAAGGCCTTGCTGCTGCGCCCCCTCCTGCTCCTCGGAAATCAGGCCGCCCTAAGAAGAGGTCATTCTTCCAAAAGAAGAAGCAGTCTGTAGGTGATGATGGCAATGCTGCTTCTCCTAAATCTCCCTCCCCTCCTCAAGTCCAAGTTTGCAAAACAGATTGGGAATCTCCAATCCCAGACCCTGTTCAGAAAAAGAGGAAACCCACCAAGCGCATCACAAGGAGAGCCACTCGCTCCACAGGTAGGTCTCATCCTACCCGAGATAGATGGTTCCCGGATCGGTACGTTGCTGGTCCGGCTTCTCCCACCCGACCTGCACCTCCCAATTTATGGGCAACTCAGAAGAGACTGCTCAAGTCCCGAGTTGCCCAACACAAAGTCAGTACCAAGCACTATCGTGATTTATGGAGGTCAGCTTTGGTTGAGAACGCCGAACTGAACAAGGAACTGTTAGCATGTGACGACCCGATTGATCGTGCTGAGTGGGATAGTGTTCCCGAACTGCTCGCCCTCCCAACTTCAGAAAGCATAAAGGGCTTTGTTAAGACTGCACTCAAAGGCGGAGCGCATCAAGATGTCGATCCTGGTGATTTGAGGAGAGTATTTCAAGCCCTTGGTCTGGATCGTAGCGGCAATATGACAAATGAGGCCAGTCAGGAGAAGCTAGAAAAGGGGGTGAAGATGCTCCTGGACATCCACTTCGTTAAGAAGGACGACAGGGCGAGAGCCGAGGTTATTGCTGAGTTGCTGTTTTTGAATAAAATGTTTGGTCAAGAGGCATGCAATGATGTGGCTGTCAAGATTACTCGGTCTGTCACAAGCTGCATCTTTACCTCAGTTGCTTTACTAAAGTCGATGGATCAAAAGACTGGTTCCTTGAATGATTGTGCCATCACACAATACGCCCAGATTGAGAAGGAGTCTGTTCAGACTAGCTTCAATCGACGACAGACTATTCTACACTATCGTGGCAAGATTACGCATGTTAGAAACATAGCTAATCGTTTTGTTAGATATCTATTTGATATTAAACACAACGATGACGCATTCCTCCGAGAGAAGTATGGCGATCTTGTCCTCCTTGATAAAGAGAGGCTCTTTAGATACCTCTTGGAGAACTTTGGTCTAATGGACAAGGCTACTGCTGAGGGTATCATATTTGCACTCACTGGTGATGGTGCGGAGATATGTGGCACATCGGGTGCCAGCCAGACATGTGTTGGTTTTAAGATGGTAGATATGGCTTGCGTTGATCCTAAGACGGGAGAGCCACTATACTACAAGTACGAGAGGGATGACGAAGGTATTGAACGCATGGTGTACATGGGTACTCAATCAACGGATGCATGTGCAGTGGCTGGCTGTGTACTGAAGAACGAGACTATTGAAGTTGTAACTGAATGTTTTGGAGAATTCTTGAGTTGGTGCAAAGAGATTGAGAAGAATGGACTACCAGCTGTTGGTACTAAACCAGCTATCATGCCGTGCATGCTGCTTGGTTGTGGAGACATGTGCTTCCTTCAAAAAATGACTGGATTGGGAGGTGCATGCAAGGTCAAGAAAAACTTCTGTCTCTACTGTGAAGTGAATGGAGTCATTTGTATGTTTCATTTGAAGTATGGCGGTGACCGCTGTTGGATGTGTGTCACCAATGAGAGAGATAAATGTCCCCACCGCTCAGTGAATGGTCCTGATGAATTGTACCGTAAAGCCAAGAGGTCAATGGACATCTTGTTGGATGACTACAAGGAACATGTTGGCGATGAAGATTCAACCATGAAAGACATGACTCCTCCTATGCCAGTTGCCTGTTTCAGTGGTTGGGATGGAGAAGAGAAGGCATGGCAAATGGTCGACTTGAAGGATACATTCTCGGACGATGGCTCGCCGACTCATCCCAACTTGCTCGACTACATCCGCCATACAAAGCACACAGAGGAAGACAGTGACATAATGAAGAAGACCATTGTGAAGTTGGATACGAATGGTTTTGAAAAGGAAAAGAACATGAAGAATATTGATTTTGCGTTGGGTAACGATGCTAGACAGGATAATATGTTCATTGGCTTTGTGACAAGGGATTTAATCCTGCGTGGGTACCGCGGTGACAAATTGCCATCAAGTCGTGAGGAGAAGGTTACGTTACTGAGAAAATGTTTGAGTGTTGGATACGATATCAAACACTGCCGAGATGCGTTGATTTTGAGCGAGGATGCGTCTCGTACAAGTTGGTTGAGCCCAGGTCAGTGCCCCCCATGCGTTTTACATGCAAATAATAGGATCGTGGAAAAGATCGTCCAGCAGTTATTGCTCGCAGGCATGCGTAAGAATCCTTCTGGCCAAAGATTAACAGCATACGTAGCACGTGTTGAGGAAGCTGTTAATAGCGAGGTCCTCAAGCGAACTGATTCACGTACACGGGATATGGCGAACTGGTCCTTTCCGTTTGATAAGAATAATCGTAACAAGCTTGGCGATGTTACATTCAACAACAAGCAAGCGAAGAAGTTTGCAAAAGGATTCAAGCACCTTGTGAAAGCGTGCACTTTCGACTACGATGACATCTATACCACTGGATGGGAAGAGACATGCAAGCAGTACAATGTAGTAGCGGAGTTGCTCGAGTCGAAGTATCACTACAGGGAAGAGGACGTGTGTGCATTCCAGCTGGAGGTTGATATCTTCTGTGACAATTATTTTGCGAAGGTTGGCAGGGACGGCATGACGAATTACATTCATTTGTTGTACGCTGGGCACATGTCTCATTTTCTACTGAAGTATGGTAATTTGTACCGCTTCTCGCAGCAGGGTTGGGAGAATGTTAACGGCAAATTGAAACGTATTTTTCACCATAATACACAACAGGGTGGCGGCAAAGGTGGCAGTAGTAAACTTCTACCGATTATGTACACTTGCTCCCGAGGTTTGTTATGGAAACATGGACATTTGGACGGTTTGTTCCAGCACCTAGGACAGGATGGAAAAATACACGTTGAATACGGTAAGGTGAAGAAAATGCTGAAGAAAGATGATGTGGCGAACTCGGACATTGAGGATTTTGCCAATATTACTTTTAATTATATCAATCCAGATGATCCCATGCTTGAGGCGGACGATGAAGAGGTGTTCGAAGGTCTTGAGGATTCGTACCTGATGGATATGGATGAACATTTAAATGATGATGATATACTAGCTGGAGAAGATGCAATTTAAATATAGCATTCTGATTATGTAATTTTTAGTATAAAATTACTAAAGCAGATTATTAACACACAAATCAAATGATTCAGTACGAGTTTTGTTTGTACTTTCATCTAACAACGAAACATCACCTTGCTCATTCACATGTTCCACAATATAAACAACGTCATCCAATAATACTGTTGCACCTTCGAATAGCAACGTACCATCATCGTCACCCCAATCAACAGCATTAGAGTGCAGCATGTTCACTAGTGCCTCAGCATCACATGCACCGGTAATCAGGGCTGAGCATTTCATGACAGTACTGCACTCACCGGTGCGGGTGTCATATATCCACTTGATATAATTACGTCCCGCCTGTGTCAAATATTGATCAACACGGTGAGCATCATCATCAAACCAACCAGAGTCAGCTTCTTCTTCAAACAGATCAATGTCTACCATGTTGACGGTATCTCCATTTGCAATATCAGATGGATTCTGTGCAGTTCCCACAGATTTTCTGGATGGAAAAGCCCGACGTCGTCCGGTGCCGTAAGTTGAACTGATAAAACGACGGCATGCAGCAAACTTTTCTCCATTATCCGCCTTCAACTCAAGCGCTTTTGTTGGCAGCCAGCTGGACTCCATTGATAGGTTCGCACGGAGTATGCACTGCTTTGAAAATTTGTTTCGATGTTTGGCAGTCATCTCCTGACACAATTGAAAAAGAACACGGTTGAGATACCGCCACGACTCTGAATTCATCGCCTCCTTGATGGAAGATGTACCCCCCATCTTCCCACTTTTGTTGAGAAGTCTTTGCGACTTGATCCACTCATGGGAAATGGTGAAAAGGTACCGCTCTGTGAGAGTTGTTGTTTCAAAAATACCACCAAAACAATTATAGGCATTGACATTTATTGCCTCTTCTAGAAACTGATCATCCCCACTTTCTAGAAACATGACCTCTTGGCGAACAAAATAAGTATTGACTCTTCCGGCAGCAGAGCCGTATGTATGTTCTACACATTGCTGAGAATGGAGGAAGAAAACAACATCGGTGATTTGGGTGGAGGATATCCAGAGGGTGCAGTTGGTGGGAGCAACCTCTTGGATATTGAGGCAGGCCCTTCTTGTTTTGTCGTTGACGAAGGGCCATCTGCCTGAATCCTTGGAGTATTCATCTTTCAGAAGATGCCACTGAATCAAAATGGCAGCTGATTTTTGATTCAGACCAAATGCTGCAAGGTGAGGGTGAATGTGGTCACAATCTTTATTAGGAAAAGAAGGTGAAACCTCAATCACACGGCCAAGAATTGAAGGTCCGGCTTGGTGTCCGGCAATGCAGATAGAACCCCCCCCACAAATATAACCACCAACATCAGAAACATAAATTCCAAATGGGGTAGGAGATGGAAGCTTGGGGAAAGCATCTTCCCTCTTGAAGGGCAGTCCATGGAAAGGCATGGCAATAATGGTCGATTTTTTTGGAAGGAGGAAGGGTGCGTGAGACGATTATATTGCGTCGGGCGGAGTGCGCGTGTTTTTATGATTGAGATTGTACGAGCGCGCTAGTGATAGTGCGAGATTGGTACTACGATCGCAAGAATATCGTGGGAGCACGGTCTTCCGCGCAAGGGTAAATATCGCATGCAAGGTTGCGATGGAGGGAGTGCCGTGACGAGTGGGGGGTAGGCGGGCTGTTGAAGTGGAAGGGCGTCAGTGCGATGATGGTGCGCAGCTGTGGAATGGTGTTGTGAAGTATGGTTGAATTGCATTATGAATGCGTTTGGGGATGTTGGAGGCAGCTCGGAACAAATTTCGACTGGATCTCTACTAAGAAAATTAGATAAAAAGATAAGTATCGTACTAACCCCTAAGTATGTAGAAGTATCAATATAGATTGATATAGTATCGATATAGTATTGATATTGGGAAAGATATCTACATTTAGCACGGAAAAACTGTAGATACTCCGAGACATAATCGCTTCGTGCTGATGTGGACTAATATCTACTCACTTCAGCTGGGATCCGAACTCTATCTCAGGTGGTGGCGTGAGTTTGGTTCCCTGACTGGACAACTTTACCATAGATAGGTGCAGATAGGTACATACTCTGTATGTACCATCAGAGCACGTGCTTTGAGGATGTGTGACGCATCAGCACACATCACATCACTGCAGCCACTCAATCGTGAGCATGCCGATAGATCAGACGAAGGAGATTATTATCTCGTTCAATAGTGAGCTCACGAAGAGCTCACTTATTAATACTAATCTCCAGTTACAAAGTTCTACAGGGCACAAGCTACAGCTACTAGTATCTTAGACTAGGTTCTACAGACGGCGACTCATCACGGATGGTCTGCGGGTACAGTGCAGTATCGATGTTGCACCAACATTAGTATTAATAAGTCTGAGCGTTCAGATGAGGAGCGGTCTTGTGCATGCGCCGGCGATGACGAAGGCGAGGCAAGAGAGTGATCAGTACGGGGCTCGCGTGCATGCCTATGGCTTTGAGGAGTCAGAGGATGCCGAAAGGATGGTCGTGTCAAAGCAGCGGCCATATGACCCTGGAAGTAATTTCCATGATATCATGAAGGCCAAAGATGGCAGGAGTGCAGTTTTGACTGACACAGAGCAAGAAGACGATGGAGCTGGAGCTGGAACTGGACAAGGAGGAGTCACGTATTTTGTGATAGCCAAGAAGGTCAAGTTTGCAGTAGGCAGAAATTGTCAAGAAGAATATGCCGATGTCGGCATCAGCGTAGTAAGGATTGTGGAGTTTACGACGCCTGAAGCAGCAGAGAGTTATACCGATGAAGGTGCCAACGATGGCAGGAGTGCAGTTTTGACTGACACGGAGGATGGAAACAATGGAGCTAGACAAGAAGGCGTCACGTATTTTGTGATGTCCAAGAAGGTCGAGCGCCAAGGAGACGATGACGAGGAGGACGGCAGGGCTGGACAAGAAGGCATCACGTATTTTGTGATAGCCAAGATTGTTGAGTTTCCCGTGAACAATGAAGAACGACAAGAATATGGAATGAACCTCAACGGAATCACGCATTTTGTGATAGTCAAAAAGGTTGGATGCCGAACAAGGGCCGAACAAGAAAGATATGGAACAAGCCAAGAAGGGATCATGTATGTTATGATGCCCAAGAAGGTCGAGTGTCCAACCATCAACGGACAGGAGAACGAGGGAGCTTGGCATGATGGGATCACGTATTTTGTGATGCCCAATAAGGTCAAATGCCCAGTCAGCAACTGCCGCCAAGATAATGATAGAACAAGACAAGTATGGCTCATGTATTTTGTGATGCCAGAAGAGATAACGCAATCTGCTGCTGAGGGCAGTAACAACAATGACAAGATGATCAAGATGGAAGCGCTCATATCTCCATGCTTGGATCACAGGAGTGTATTGTGCATAGACATCATCAACACATACATGATCAAGAAAAACGAAGAGAACCGTGATAATTCAAGGTCAACGCCATCAAGTAGCAATGTAAGAACAGGCTCGTGGATTACGAGTCAACCCGAAAGTTGCGAAGATAGTGATGACAAGAAAGGAGCGTCCAGTGACAATAAGGCGGTGGAGGAGAAGAGAAAGTTAGATATCTCATCAGCATTGAGGAGCCATGGCATTTATGGCACTCAATTGGATGATGATGAATCGGATAGACCATCAAGAATAAGCTTGTATCATGGATTTTATGATATCCAGCGAGATCAACGGTGGGTTAGTCCGTGCAGTCCAAGCTTGGCCCAACAAGCAGAATATGCCAGTGACGGGTGTATGAAGACAAAGTATGATACCGATATTAAACAAAATGCCAAGGATAGCAGGAGTGTACACCAACAAGAGGCAGTGACACATGATAACAATAATAGGAATATCAGCAAGCAAACTGTCAAGGATGGCATGAGTGTGCTCCACCAAGAGGAGGTAGTGGCGCATGATAATGGCAACATCATTGTCAGTGCAAGAGTTGTGGTGAAAATTAAGCCAGTTGGTCCAAGCAGCAAAGAAAGAATCGGTTCATGGATTATGAATCAACTCAGGACTTGCAATGAAGGATATGCCTTGACGATCTTGCCTACACCCAATGGCTACATATTGAGCATAGGCTTGCACTGGAATGGGAAACAGTGTCATGATGATGGAGGTATTGGGTTGTGTACGAGTATGCAAGACAATATTTTGGTCGATGTGAGATGTTACAAACAGTTTGTTATCCGGCAGTCAAGGGTGGGTATGCAAGTTGAAGCAAGGTGTGGCTCCACTTGCCTGTGAGGAGAATGGGCACACAGTAGAATATAATAGAACAGATACACTCGCGCGATATGGATTGGGGATGAGAGCACTGAAGGTAGAAAATGACCAGTGTGCAGGTTCATCTTGGTGCTTCGCTGCAGATGACCATGACCAGAGTAAGTGGGATCAAGTGTCACAGCTTGCATGTATTTATGCAACCGCAGACACCTGCCTTCCACAATGTTCCACGATAGGCCATTTACAGACAGCTGTTCCGCGGAACGATGCAGACCTTTCCACGGATTCCGCGGCAGATGTTGAAGACCTTCCAGCGAATTTGGGAGCAGATGGACTAGGAAGGACGTGGGATCAAGTGTCACAGCTTGCATGGAATTATGCAACCGCCGACACCTGCCTTCCACAATGTTCCGCTTCCGCGATAGGCCATTTGCGAATTTATCTTTCCAAGCAATCAACTACTATTAGTTCGTTCAAAGCTAAGCATGACATCATCCTTGCATTGACCGCAGGAGTGTGTTGGGATATGACTAATATCATCTACTTACTTCAGCTGGGATTCGAACACTATCTCATGACTGGACAACTTTACCATAGATAGGTACATACTCTGTATGTACCATCAGAGCACGTGCTTCGAGGATGTGTGACGCATCAGCACACATCACATCACTGCAGCCACTCAATCGTGAGCATGCCGATAGATCAGACGAAGGAGATTATTATCTCGTTCAATAGTGAGCTCACGAAGAGCTCACTTATTAATACTAATCTCCAGTTACAAAGTTCTACAGGGCACAAGCTACAGCTACTAGTATCTTAGACTAGGTTCTACAGACGGCGACTCATCACGGATGGTCTGCGGGTACAGTGCAGTATCGATGTTGCACCAACATTAGTATTAATAAGTCTGAGCGTTCAGATGAGGAGCGGTCTTGTGCATGCGCCGGCGATGACGAAGGCGAGGCAAGAGAGTGATCAGTACGGGGCTCGCGTGCATGCCTATGGCTTTGAGGAGTCAGAGGATGCCGAAAGGATGGTCGTGTCAAAGCAGCGGCCATATGACCCTGGAAGTAATTTCCATGATATCATGAAGGCCAAAGATGGCAGGAGTGCAGTTTTGACTGACACAGAGCAAGAAGACGATGGAGCTGGAGCTGGAACTGGACAAGGAGGAGTCACGTATTTTGTGATAGCCAAGAAGGTCAAGTTTGCAGTAGGCAGAAATTGTCAAGAAGAATATGCCGATGTCGGCATCAGCGTAGTAAGGATTGTGGAGTTTACGACGCCTGAAGCAGCAGAGAGTTATACCGATGAAGGTGCCAACGATGGCAGGAGTGCAGTTTTGACTGACACGGAGGATGGAAACAATGGAGCTAGACAAGAAGGCGTCACGTATTTTGTGATGTCCAAGAAGGTCGAGCGCCAAGGAGACGATGACGAGGAGGACGGCAGGGCTGGACAAGAAGGCATCACGTATTTTGTGATAGCCAAGATTGTTGAGTTTCCCGTGAACAATGAAGAACGACAAGAATATGGAATGAACCTCAACGGAATCACGCATTTTGTGATAGTCAAAAAGGTTGGATGCCGAACAAGGGCCGAACAAGAAAGATATGGAACAAGCCAAGAAGGGATCATGTATGTTATGATGCCCAAGAAGGTCGAGTGTCCAACCATCAACGGACAGGAGAACGAGGGAGCTTGGCATGATGGGATCACGTATTTTGTGATGCCCAATAAGGTCAAATGCCCAGTCAGCAACTGCCGCCAAGATAATGATAGAACAAGACAAGTATGGCTCATGTATTTTGTGATGCCAGAAGAGATAACGCAATCTGCTGCTGAGGGCAGTAACAACAATGACAAGATGATCAAGATGCAAGAGCTCATGTCTACATGCTTGGATCACAGGAGTGTATTGTGCATAGACATCATCAACACATGCATGATCAAGAAAAACGAAGAGAACCGTGATAATTCAAGGTCAACACCAATTAAACAACATGCCAAGGTTAGCAGGAGTGTGCACCGACAAGAGGCAGTGACACATGATAACAATAATAAGAATATCAGCGAGCAAACTGTCAAGGATGGCAGGAGTGTGCTCTGTCAAGAGGAGGTAGTGGCGCATGATAATGGCAACATCATTGTCAGTGCAAGTGGTGTAATGAAAATTAAGCCAGTTGGTCCAAGCAGCAACGAAAGCATCGGTTCATGGATTATGAATCAACTCAAGACTTGCAATGAAGGATATGACTTGAGGATCTTGCCTACACCCAATGGCTACATATTGAGCATAGGCTTGCGCTGGAATGGGAAACAGTGTCATGATGATGGAGGTGTTGGGTTGTGTACGCGTATGCAAGACAATATTTTGGTCGATGTGGGATGTTACGAACAGTTTGTTAGCCGGCAGTCAAGGGTGAGTATGTTTAGTTGTAAGTTGAAGCAAGGTGTGGCTCCACTTGCTTGTGAGGAGAATGGGAACGCAGTAGAATATAATAGAACAGATATACGCGCGCGATATGGATTGGGGATGAGAACCCTGAAGGTAGAAAATGACCAGTGTGCAGGTTCATCTTGGTGCTTCGCGGCAGATGACCACGACCAGCAGTCATGACACGATCTTAGTTCCGGTACTTCTTGCAACGTCATTACCTATTGTTGGATCCTACGTACTCTGGTACAAAACATTTGATAGTGCAAAGGGGAAAGAAGG
>JAZGVS010001199.1:0-10431 GCA_037356235.1 Bacterosira constricta
CATAGTTATGTAATCCAACCTCTAATACAATACTTATCTATCCCACACACACATAAGTACCCACTTCCCTACCTACAGATGTGCTTGCGACAGTTTGTTGGTGTGGTTTTTGAAGGGTTTTGGTGTTAAATTCCAGCGGCAGCGGATCAAGGCAACAGTAGGGTACCTTGCCAGTGAACCTGTCTTAGAGGGGTCAATCTGGCACCAGGCCCTGGTTCGAACGGCTCCGTAAAATGGCAACTGACGCAGCCTCGGCAAGGTCGTGGCCGTTGAAATGTGGCGATTTTGTCTGAATTGACAATGGCGGCGGAATGATCAGTGGCTCTCCCGCCTCTTGTGCTTGTGCCTCAATGACAGTGCTGTAGTTGTGACATCCATCTGTATATCTGCAGTTGCTAAAGTGGAGTGCTGCCACTGAGTGATGATGGTGTTGAATCTTGAAGAAGGAAGTTGATTTGACCGTGCGCGCAATGGCCCCTCTCTCGACGGGTAGAGATCCTCCACCAATATCCCTCTTGTGGTACAGTTTTATGTAGTTGTGGGGCTGCCCCCCATGGCTTGTCCATGATATTGGAAGAAAGTCTTGCTTTGATTCGGAGGTGATGTTGGAAGCAGCACACCGTTGTTTTGACACGCTGGTCCATTTGAAGGCTGTAGAGCGCCAATTTCCTCCAAACTTCCTGTGGCAATGATTCTCTAGTCATGAAATTAAGATTGATCATGGTTCTGTCCATATTGCTTGGACGGGGTGCCCTATTGAAGGATGGGCATTTTGGACGCCATGGTCCCCTGACTTTCCATGTGATGGCTACATGTACCTACAGAAAGTCTTCATCAGCTCCTTGTCCTTGGCAGTTGGAGTTGGAGTTGGACAGCTCTCATACTCATCAAAAATGGGCATGGTTCTACAACATCGATGCTGATATTGTGACTGAAGTCACCAACAACAAACTACGGTTTACCACTCATCAGCAACGGCGACAGGCACTTGTTGGGGAGAACAATGCAAACTGATTTGCGTCAGACCGCTAGGGCTTCCACTTCCAGTAGGGCTTCCTGTGACTGTGACTGTTGAAAGTACAGTGTACATTCTCCGCCACGATGTCGAACAAAAACAAAAGCTGGCACAATCTCATAAACAACTAGATGATTTTTGGACCTTTCTTAGATTGTGGGGAGGCGAATGGATGTGGAAGAATGTTGAAGAGGAAGATGAAGATATCTCTTGGCTGGTGGAAGCACTCCGCAACAAGACAGCACCTTTAGTGATAGATAGCTCTTTCGATTGAAAAAAGGGCCCATGTGTTAGGGGTGCTGGTTCTTGGATTGTATGTTATATACACACTCAAGAAACTCAAAAGATGTTATGGGGGTCATTCTACAAAAACTTCCCCGGGTGCCAGTGCATATAGATATAGGGGAGAACTGCTTGGCTTAGTAGCTTGCCATACTTTGGCCCTTGCTGTTGTCCAATTATATCATTTGGACACACCTTTGGGAAAAATCTGCTGCAACAACATAGCCGCCCTCAATGAATCTATAGAGACGAAAATGAATTAAAAGAGGGCAAAAACAGGCCGATATTCTCCGTGCGATTTGTGTACAATGAAAACCAATTAGACCCTTCAATTCTTCTACGAGCATGTATATGCGCAGCAGGATTGTATTAAGTTTTGACATCAACTCACGCTTGAGGAGCAAATAAATGTTAAATGTGATGAGCTCGCAAAGAGTTCAGTGCACCAAAGCATGATTGGGAGTGTGGAAGTCGACTGGGGTCGTCAACTAATTCCTCTGAAAAAAGCTGCAGTTTTTGAGCAAGGTATTAAACTCACAACGAATGTTTCTAAGGAAGTTTTTTTCTATTGGGGAGAAGGGAGGGGTGGAGGTGCAACATTTCTATTATACAGGGTGGGTCACAAAGAGAAGTGGGGGTCTCGGCTGGACATATGAGCGATTCGACCAGGTTGCTTGGTCCGCATTGGACGGTGCATTATCAACCAAGCCAGATATGTACAGAGTGTGGCTGGCAAAACAAGCCTCAGGTTGGTGCGCTATCAGGAAACGTATGGCATGTATCCAAGATATTCTAGATGATAAATGTCCCAACTGACAGCATGCCCAGAGGAGACATCGACACACTTCAACATATGTCCAGACAGTGCAAAAACCAAACTGTTTAAAGAGGGGGTTGGACGGCTTGGACTGTGGACTGTGGATGAACGAAGACAACCAGACAGATCCCGGATTGAAAAGCCAGGGCATGTCCATCATCAATCTAAGGTAATGCATTAATTGTTAGGCCTGATGTGTTGATGCTGGTACACTTTTCAACCTCATCCCACTCTGTAGATCAGAGGGGAAGACAGACATTTTTGGGGAAAATGATGGATAGAGAAAATCGGGCTGTCTAACCTCTGGATTCTTATTGGATCGATCTTGTGTGGGGCACTAAATGGCAGGAACCCCAACATACCCTTCCCAAATCACCACAAACAAGCAATATTATTCTTTTTGCAACACCTCTTTGTGGCAAAACGAATCCCTACACCCCCCTCCACCGCTGCCCGTCCAGCTAGCAATGTACTTGCATCCACTTTCCCCTACGATGGGGGCGATATACTCCCAACGTTCAGCTATCATGTTCAGCTTTTCTCGGACCATTACAACACACACGGTGGTAACATCGCATCGCTACCACCAGCGCTACAAAAAACGACAATGTCATTGCAAATTCTCTAAGCGAAAGTTACTTTCAAGAGCCACCCTTCCGTCAATGGCGGCGGCGTACTGTTTCTGTATGTGCTCGACCGTATCGCGCACAGTGTAACACATGGGGTGCCATGGTGGGCGAGGGAGGTATGTTGACATGGTGGAAGTGGCAGCCGATACTATTTTGGCCATAGTGTAGGTTTGAGAATGGTGCTGCCGCTAGTATTTTTGGTGTATGTTGAGAAATGTGAGATGTTGAGAAGAGCAGGTGTTGGTTACCGTCAAAATGAGCCCCACATAAGGGATTGATCCAATAAAAACTAGGTTGAGCGATGCTGAGAACGGTCTCATTTTGTGAGGAGCAGAGGGAGTGCAAAAAGTACTTCGACGTTTTAGATACACAGAGAAGTATTACAGAGAAGTACAGAGAAGTAGAAATACCTAATACCTAACGTATCGCACCTAGCTGCTTATGTACCTACAATCAGACGTCAGCTGTCATATTCCATTTCAGTCCTATTCAATTCAGTCCCGGATTGTAGACTTCTCGTTTAACGGGATCGAGTCAGAAGCGAGTGTCAGAAAATTCCGCATATTTGGCTATACTCGTGTATTCGATCCAAATCTATACGGCGGAATAGTAGAATTTTCATGGATACTTTTCCAAATAACCTACCTACGTATAGTATGTAAATGGCTGATTATTTCCAGGGCTTTTCTATGATTCCGAAGTGGCCACATACCTAAGATCCCTGCATCATCATCATTATTATAGGATAAACTAGGTTGAGCGATGCTGAGAACGGTCTCATTTTTTGCGGAGCAGAGAAAGCACAAAAGGTACTTCTACATTCTAAGTACATACCTAATACCAACCGTATCGTACCTAGCTGCTTAAGTACAATACCCAATCAGGCATCACCTGTCATATCCCATTTCAGTCCCATTCAATTCAGTCCCAGAATGCAGACTTCTTGGCACATCATAAAGTCTGCACATCTAAGCAGAGAAAAATCTGCACATCTACTAGTTATTATTACAGGATAAATACCCCAGTAGAGACCGGTCCTAAAGACCGTTCTGATCTAATACCTAATGTATCGTACCTACTAGCTGTCTATGTACAATCAGACATCAGCTGTCATATCCCATTCAATTCCGTCCCCAGAAGGGAGTGTCAGAAAATTCCTTTTTGAGGGGCAGAGAGAGTGCAAGAAAAAGTACTTCTACGTTCTAGGTATACACCTAATACCTAAAACATATGGTACCTAGCTGCGCTTGTGTACAATCAGACGTCAGCTGTCATATCTCATTTTAGTCCAATTCAATTCAGACCCGGAATGTAGACTTCTCGTTTAAAGGGGTCGAGTCAGAAGCAAGTGCCAGAAAATTCCGCATATTTGGCTATACTCATGTATTCGATCCAAATCCATACGGCGGAATAGTAGTACTTTCATGGATACTTTTCCAAATAACCCACCTACGTGTAGTATGTAAATGGCTGATTATTTCCAGGGCTTTTCTATGATTCCGAAGTGGCTACGTACCTAAGATCCCTGCATCATCATCATCATCATCATCATCATCATCATCATCATCATTAATAGGATAAATACCCTGGTGGAGACCGGTCCTAAAGACCGTTCTGATGAGATGTATGAGATATGTAGATGTTGCTAGCTGAATCAAACAAACGCACGTTCAAGCAGGTTCAAGCGTGGAGCGGATACGATATCTACCTACACATGATGATGGCCTTCTCATTCAAGCTGATGTCTGCACGCGACGAAAGACCATCGCCACAAACCGAACAAGGGTTCGGACAGCAGAAACAATAAGTAAGGAATTCTTTCTCGTTGAGAATCAATCGTAAAAAAGAGACGCACATATTGAAATGGAAAATTAGTGAGCTGTTCTTTGATTTTTTGGTTCGTTCGTAGTTCGTAGAGCCGTTCGTGTGTGGCGGTTGAGGTGATCAACATCTGTGTCCAACCCAGCCAACACATTTCAACGTTGTGTTCTGATATTCGCAACGATATTATCCTATTGTGATTGATCACCTCATTTCACATTCCTTTGTCTCTTGCTAATCTCAGATCCAGATTACCAAAATGTGTCCTCGCGAGAACAAGGGCCTTAACACAAGTTCTAGGTCGCATTCAAACTCTACCACAGGATCAGGATGTGCAGATATCACTTGTATTTCAGTGCCCCAAGCATCAAATAAAATAGACGGGACGGGACCAGAACGATTCGTTATCAAGTTATCACCTTTTGTTGCCCTTGCTCTTCTACTTGCCACCTCGTTCGCATTCTCGATCGGGACGCTGTCGCGCATCATACTCTTGGATAGGGTGCATCCGTATCATGATGTGCATGCCGCGATTCATACTGACAACACAATTCTTCGTGATCCCCTTCAACCTCCCACCCGGGTAGTAATCGATGGAAAAGAGGAACCACACGTTACAACGAATGCGGTCCAGCAAGTGGTGGCAGCCGTAATGAGCGACACAGCTCATCTGGATCAGAATGAGAAAGAAATAGATGCAACTTTTGATACCGCCGTCACAGATGAGCTTCATCTCCCTGCAGGACAACATTTGCTAGTTGACATCAAACATGTTGACCCAAACTTCCTCAACTCAGAAGATCGTCTCGTCCAAGCAATGATTGACCTGATCAACGATTCCAAGCAGACATTACTTTCCTACCATTGCCATTCCTTGGTACCAATGGGGGTGAGCTGTGTGGGAGTATTGTCGAAAAGCCACGTGAGTTGATATAATACCCATGCTCTTTTTGTTGCTGATCCCATATTGTCTATTCTCAAAAAGTTAACAATGCTTTACTTATTACGGTTACTAATGGCTATGGATCTTCAGGTGGCATTTCATACCTTTCCCAAAGATTGGAGCATTACCATTGACTTATTCACTTGCGGCAAAGATCCGTTGATTCCGAAAGTTCCGGTAATAAAGAAATTGTTTGCCATTCCTAATAACCATGACGCGGCAAGAGAAAATGACGAAAAACCACCTGAACCTATGATGATATGGTCTCATAAACTCCGTGGATTCCGTGAAGGCTTTGATCCAGACTACAACCCATACGAGAATCCTCTTGATCAGGGGCTAGGGATTGATTTATTGAGGAAACATGACCTTGATATGAAAGTGCAATTGCTTTCAGAAGAGACTGATTTTCAGGTGAGTGTTTCTTATTTGAACTCTTGGAGCTGTGGATTCTCATGAAATGACTTACATATGCACAATATGTTGTTTCTCATGGGAAAACTTGGATCATTTTTGTCAACAGCACGTTGATATATATCAGCTCATTAACCCTCGAGTAAATTCATTAGCTTCTTACCAGAGGTCTTTGTCCAGTGATGGGTCCTACGAGTCTCTCCATCCAGAGCTATACAGACCCGATAAAATGCTCTTTCTCGATGGAGTGCAACAAAGTACTTTGCATGGCGAAGCTGAATACCACGAGGCGTTGGTTCATCCTTCAATGATCGCTCACCCTAACCCCAAGCGAGTGGCAATCATCGGTGGTGGCGAAGGAGCCACTTTGAGAGAAATCTTGAAGCACAAAACAGTTGAAGATGTGATGATGGTGGAGATTGACCAGGAGTTAGTAGAGTTGTGTAAGGAGTATCTGAGCGAGTGGTCAGACTGTTCAGATATTGTAGGAAGCGACGCAGATTCGTGCTTCGAAGATTCTAGGGCATCTGTGGAATTTGAAGACGCGTTTCAGTGGTTCATAGATCACTTCGGAAAAGATGACAACAAGAAAGATCAGTTCGATGTCATCATCGTAAGTGCTGTTGTAATTTGAGCTAGAATTTATCCACGGAACACATTTCTCTCTCACATCGCTTCATATAAAATACACAGATGGATGCCTTGGATCCAGACAAATTTGTTGCCATTGTTGGTAACCTATACAAAAATAATCACTTTGTGGACTCACTGTTCAATGGGCTCTCTGATCAGGGTGTGGTAAGTTTTTCGAGTGGGTGAATATGGCAAATATATGTTCATGTCATTCAAAGCTGACGTGCCATTTGTTTTGTTGCCTTCTCTTAGTTTGTTGTCCAACTTGGTCAGTCCGGTACCATTGCCGATCCCTCAGCAGAGATGGGCCCAGCCAAAGATAAAGCAAACATGGTGAGCAAAAAAGTAATAACATCAATTCATTTCAACGTTTTCAATACTGTTCAAGCATTTTTGTCATGTACCATATGTCCTATTCAACATTTATATATCCTATTCAATATGCATTCCATGTTTCCCCCATTCCCCAGATTGAGGCATTGAAAAATGCAGGCTTCAAAAGTATGCACATCTATGATGAGGTAGGTTTCCTCTTTGCTTTTGAGAAGCCACGTCGTTCCATTTATTTCACAGTTGCTGAGGCATAACACATTCTTCGCACACTGCTTAATGAATAAAAACAGGGACACAGCCATTTTGACGCGCCCTGGTCATATCTTGTCTGCTTTAAGGACTCGAAATCAAGAGCAAGCTGGTATAAAACCACTGCCGAGATTGATATTGATCTGCACGAGCGGCTGTATAGAACCAAATCTGGAAAGCCAATTCTCCTCTACTTCGATGCACCTGCGCATCGAAGCTACCAACTGCCGCCTAAAGCGGAAGAAACCATATACTGCCGCATGGAGGAGGAGCCATCGGAATGTGAAGACTACCTTGGAATCGATCCAGAGATTGTGAATATACCTGCGTCCGATCTAGAAGCGAGAAAGAGTGGGGTTGGAGAATTTGCTGGTCGTGGACTTTTTGCAGCAGGTGATATACCCTCCGACTCAGCCTTAGTTATGGATATTGGAGTGAAAGCTTTTCATATCTTACCTTCGGCATGGTCCGTAATCGAAGATCTGCATGATTGGGCCAATGGCAATTTTTCTTCTGTCGAAAATGAACTATCTAGTGTGTCGACGTTCACAACAGGTATTATCATACGTCTCCCTTTGTTTGATTTCGTTTTTTGGCTATTTTTAATGACTTCTCACCAATAATTTTTCGAATGCGCCCTCAAGGATATGGATATATGGCAACATTACTGGTGAGTGAAATAGTGATGGGTTGATCATTGCATATTCCTCAAAACTAATATCTTCGTGATTTGTTGTTCCAGGGGAATAATCACTACACAGTGGACTCTTGGATAACCACCTTCTGCAATCATGGTTGCTTAGGCACCTACAACTATGGAGATGACGGTGAGGAGTTTACAGAGATGAATATCGACTTGGATCATGTTCCAGATGATGTACTCAACAAGGCGCAAGTTTGGAGCCCTGTGATTGAGCGCCATCTTCGGCAGATTTTGAGCACTGGGGATTACACCACGCGTGATATCAATAAGGGCGAGGAAATCCTTTGTAATTACCTCTCATTTATTGGCGATCCTGAAGATTGGAAAGATGACGTAACAAGCTTGCGTGGCCAGTGCGCTGGAGAGACCATCGGAGAAATCAGTCAGTATGAGTTTGAGGCTGATCATGATGAACTCGTTTTGACCAAGTAGCTTTGTATTTTTTGTGTTTAATGGGGAGTTCAAGTGTAGAATCGATCATGTACCTATAGGTAGTATTACATTGTTCTTTGATATTTTCACTTATTTATGATGTGCATTGTACATATCGCTCTCCATTTTCGTGCGGATTTGAATCTGGAGAAGCACTGAAGCGAAAAGCCATCGCACACAGCTAGCTGTAATAGATGCAATCTCAGGGCGAGTGAAAGTGGAGAATGTCAGGTGCCACCTTGGTTTAAACATGAATCCAAATATCAACACCGATGATTCCCTCAGAGATCGATTGGTTCCCATGTGAGGTATGGAAGAAGTGCATGACGCAGGAATTGCCCTATCTCACTCAATTGTTCCTTGCTGACGAAACCACAAAACTGGCACGAGGAAGCGAGGTCGAGCTGGTGATATACTTGCTGGAATTCATACATTTTCGAATGAGCTGATTGTACACGAGAATGTACATTTAATAATAATAATAATAGCTACGACGTTTATAATCTATGTCATAATAGATGCGTATACACTTGCTATACACTCCACAGTAATATATTCTTTTCTTTCGACCAANATGAATTTAGGCGGGAACCTGGGTCCGTGATCCATTTTGTGTGACCTGGGATGAAAACCTATCTTCATGACCGTGGGCGCTAAAAGATTTTTGGGCGTAGATCTGCTTATTCGGAGTCCTGTTAAATTAAGTTATGAGTGTACTAGTTCTTGTACTGATGATAGACTTAATTTGCTTTACTGCTACAGTTACAGTCTGATATATATCAGCACGTCTCTCTTGTTCCTCAGTCAGAGGAATAGTATTGCCATTCAACCCAACTACCACATCTTTTAGATTATATGCCAACAAGCGTAATTCTATCCGAGTCATGACAAACGCAAGGATACCGCTTGTGGCTCGCGTTGATTGAAAATTAATACATCACCTGGTCTCAATGCAACTGCAATCCCAAGACAAGGAAAGCAGAAGTAAGCAACAATGACATTGTCATCAAGGCGGTGTTCACATATGGCCCTCGAGATACATAGATGTAATGGTGTAAGTGCGCAATCAATGTCAGAGTGACAGGCGAGGAAAACATTGTAGCCGAAGGCAACTCCGTTGAATATTTTTGTCATGTTGTCCGATACCATCTCATTAGTTCTTTCTGTTGGTGAGAGGGACTTAAAACCGATAACTGTATTTGCTAGGTTAGTCTTCCTTATCTCCTCTACCTCTATATCCATATAAGATGTGAATGTGAAGCAACTCTCAAGTTGGCTCGCCATCTCAACAATGAGGTCCCAGTTGGTGTCATCCATGTTGCTCTTCTGGTAGCTGTCATTGCTCACACCAGTGGCTGCACGTCTAACATATGGACCAATGCAACAGTATCATCATTCTGCGAAGATATGAAGTTTCTTTCCTCTTTTCAGGGTTGTTTGTGTGGCATTATAGGCTGAGAGGGATGTGAGTGAATGAGGATGCATCCCCCTCTTTAGAGGCAATAAGGTGACTCCAACGTCATGGTCAATGCTGTCCGCAACAAAAAAATCACCACTCTCAATCCTATGACAAGTCCATTCAGTACCTAGAGGTGCTTCTAAGGGTGGATTGAACACCTCTCCCCCATCAAAGACTAGTGTGGTTTCTCTCAGTGTATCCATTGTCTGCATCATGGCCTAATTGAATGCAAAGAAACGCTTGAGGGATTGTTTCTTTTTATCCTTTTGTCTTGCACACAATCTTCTACGAAACACGCTATTCTTCAGTAGATTTGCTGGTGACACATGTTTTGAGGGAATGGATCCAGTCTGGGTTTGTTTGGAACAGCTCTTGTTTGATTGGAAAATATAGGTTGGAAAAGTGAGCTTACTATTTCGTTCCTTTCCATACTGATAGTGCCGCTGCTTCTTGCCCTTCTTCTTCTTGGTCTTCTTGCAAGGAGGTTCCTTCACAACCATTAAAGACTCGACAGTATTGGCCTCTCAGTTGTTGTTGCATCATTCTTAGACAATTTTGGGTACTCCACTGACTTCTTTGTATGAGCCACTCCTATAAGCCATTTGCGTTGGTACAAAATCCGCGTAGGCGGAATCAGTAGGGAAAAATCAAGCTCAAGAAATTTTTTTCGGCCGTTCTCATCCGATCGACCATGATATTCC
>JAZGVS010001200.1:0-10401 GCA_037356235.1 Bacterosira constricta
CATAGCCATTGGCATGGCCGCCGGGTGCTCCCAACAAGCCAATCCATCCACGTGCCCACGCGATTTTTTATTACAAATGGGACTGCTTCACAAATTAGTACTCATTGATAGCACTTGCACTCTTACCCAATCAACTGCTCCAATAACCCTCCGTCCTCCTCTCATCAATGCAAGTATCCATAGCCATACATGTCGTCGCTAATCCTTCATAAACGCTTTCGGTCACCTCGGCTACCGTCTTTGGCGACACAATGAGCCATGCTTCAAACATCATAATCAACAAAAAAGCCACTAAAATATGATGATGACCATGTACTCCACTTCCGCCGCTGCGATGCTCCATAACCACCTGTGACATAGCCATGGGCATGGTCCCCAGTCCTTCCCAACGAGCTAATCCGTTAAAATTTTGGCACGATTCTTCATACAGAAAATATTTCCAATTGAGCGCTTGCACTTCCGCCCCATCAACTGCTCCAATAATCCTCCGCCCTATCCTCTCACTCTCATTAACGAGAGCATGCATTGCCACACCTGTTCTCACCAACCTTTCATCCAGGGTCCTAGTCATCTCTCCTGCTGTCTTTGGTGCCACAATCAGCTGTGCTTCCAACATCGCTTATGAGTAAAACCCAGGGCTGATATGAAAAAAATATTGGATACCAGCTGCCTCAATCCCCAAACAAATAATTCCCAGGTGGGTGAATATTGATGTTTGTTGCTGGTTGGTTCAAATTTGTCAATGAGCTGAGCACAAGAGTTGGCAGCAGATAATGCAGTTGGGTTAGCAATAATTCGTCACATTAGGGGACATTTGTTATGGATATTTTTTGCTCAGCTGGCTTTATCCATGGTGATTGCCTTGCAGAAAACAACCATACTCCAGTTAGTAATAGAACTTTTACACTTACAATCTCCAATCTAATGAAGATGCCGCTTCCGTGTGTTATCATAGGGTGTAGTTGCCATTCTTGGTATTGCAACCCATGTTGGTACATAGCACTTTTTATTTAGAGTAGTAATACTCATAATTAGGTTTAGAAGTCTGTTATCCGACTAGTAGTTTGTTTATTGGAGTTGAGCCAGATGTACGTTCTTCTTGTTTACGACCTCACTCTGCAGCTTTAGGGGGCTTGGTCTGACGATTACTTACTCGAGTACCAGTCAACAATAATTTCTTTCTTTTCAACTGACGTTGCCTCGACTTGAACTTTCCTAATTTTGTATCATTTGAGGTTGGGCTTGAAAATTTCAGATGTGAAATTTTGACAAATGCACTATGGATCTACAAAAATACACAGATCAAAAGAACAATACAAGGAAAAACATCTCACAAACCGCGAGAGAGGCTTCATTGTCCTGGTTTGACTTTTTTGTGTTTTCCCGATAGCGAAGATGCCCACTGAAGATAAAGCCACATCTAGTAACGGCAACGATGATGAAGTACAATCCATCTCGTCCTTTTCTCCTGATGAACACGCCTATCGTCTCTACCAACGATGTGCAAGAGATGAATTTGAGTCCATTGCCAAGATTGTTCAGCAAGTTGTGATGGGCTGGACGTCCTCGAAGAATGGCAAGTTCTCTATTCTGGACATTGGGGCGGGTAATGGGTGTCTGTTCAAGACGATTTGTCAAACTGGACTAAAAGGCCGCATATCCTACTACGCGGCATTTGAACAGAATAAGAATTTAGCCGAGGATCTCAAGTTAACGGCGCAAGATGAAGGCTTTATTGATGGAGAAAATGCGTTGATCCGCGCTGAAACGTTCAAGGCATCTACAACGGTGGAAGAATGTGGGCAATATGGTTTAGTCCTTATGAGTCACTGCCTCTATGGTAATGCATCCAAGGCGGAACTCGTTGAGCGAGCGCTTAAACTAGTTTCTCCTGGAGGAGTTCTACTTGTGGTTCATCGCTGGGAGGGAGGTACTTTGGAAAGGTTGAGCAAGCATCTTACTTCTCAGCTGCTCATTCATCATATGGCAGTGTGGGGCACCCGATTAGATCTATCCAACTTAGATGATGTTGGTCGAAAACATCTGTCAAGGTATACGAAAGGGAATGTCCAAGCTGGAGATGATCGATCGTCTGTCACGCGGACAATTGGAATCATCGCAATAGAACCACATTCCTGTCACCTTGGAAACAAGAATCTTCTTGAGAGCGCCCTTGCCCGTGCTAGGACTCAAGTTGGTTACTCAGCCAGGAAGAAACAACCAGCAGCGGTGGTTGCACCAACTACTACTGTGGGAATTCAAGCTTGTCTTCGTGCCGCTTCCGTTGGGACTCTTGGTGTTCGAGCAGTCTCAGTTATTGGCGGTGGTCATTCATCAAATTGCCTCGCAAACGATGCGATTGCCATCAATATGTGTCACTGGAATCATGTTGTGGTTGATGAAACATCATTGACAGTGCGAGTTGGAGGTGGCGCTACAATTGGCGATATCACGAAAGAATGTGAAAAGTATGGACTCGTGGTCCCTCTTGGCGATAGACCAGGTGTGGGTGTTGGACTCATTCTCCAAGGAGGAATCAATCATTTCATGCGTAGCTTTGGACTTGCGTGTGATAATATTGTTCAAGTTTGCTTCGTGAATCCCTCTGGAGAAATTCAAGTTGCCAGTCAAGAAGAAGATCTCTTTCGTTTCCGTGGAGCTGGTACGAACTTTGGTGTTGTGTTTGAAGTTACCCTTCGAGCAAGAAAGTTGCAGTCTATCATGGCTCAAGATGCAGAGTATTATATGATAGACAACGATGGCTCAGATGTTTTAATCAAATACTCCAAGGTAGCAGCATCACTTCCTGAAACTCATTCTCTTGATGGTTTTATTCTTTGGTCTAGTTGTGACCAAATGTCGTTTGCAACAAGTCATTTTGACTTGGAAGGAAATATTGGTGGACCTTCTCTTCAAGACTCAAATCTGAAGGCGGAGTTTGGAGAGGCAGCCTTGTACTCACCATCTGAACTGTTTGATCGGGAGCTTTACATGACGCCACGCTTTGCTATTGATAGGGTCAAAGAGCCTGGTGCGTCTAATCCAAGCAAGCTTCGATCGGTAAAGCGCTGTCTGTTTCTTCCGCAGTTCAAAAGAGAAATAGCTTCTCTACTATCAGAGGCGATTAGGATGGCACCTACAAAACATTGCTACATTCACTTCCTGCATGGAGGAGGGGCCGTAAGTCGGGTCCCTCCCACAGCCACAGCCTTTGGAAACAGATGCTGGAGTTTTAGTGCAGTCATCACCGGTCGTTATCCACACAACAACAAAGAGATGGAAACCGCAGTCCGTATTTGGCTTGATGAAACGACCAACAAATTGCTACCTCTTTCACATGGCGTATACGGATCTGATCTTGTCCCGGACGACAAGCATATGTCCCTTTTTGCTTTCGGCCAAAATAGCCTTCGTCTTGCATCAATGAAACGTTTACTAGACCCGTTAAATGTGCTTCGGAGTGGATGTCCTTTGTTGGGTGAAGCAGTCACAAAAAATGACCCACGTGTGCAGAGCAGAGGTGCTGTGGTGATCATCTGTGGCCGGCGCTGCGTTGGCAAAGATTGGCTGGCATCGGTTGCGGAGCAATTACTACGCACACTTGTTTCCGACAAGAACGGCAGCGTAGTTACTGTTTTACGTATTAGTGATGCACTAAAGTATGAATATGCAGAAGCACACGAAGAGGTTGGTGCTGACATGTTGATTCACAACCGAGACTACAAGGAAACTCACCGCAAAGATCTCCTTTCTTTTTACAACCAAAAGAAAACACACGACCCCGGTTATGATACCCGTTGTTTTGTAGAATCAGTCGAAAAGTCTCGTGGCGGAATTCTGATCTTAACTGGAATGCGAGAAGGTCTGGAATATGCTCGTCTAGGAGCAAAGCCAGTTATACTTGTCAAAGTGACTGCTACGGATGAATCAAAGCGTCACCGTGGTTGGGTTGCTGATCCAGAGATCGATGGGTCATTGGGAGAATGTATCTGCTGGGAGGACTGGGATCTTTGTTTTGAAAACAACCTTACATCCACGCAAGCTTCTGCTGCAAATTGGGTGACAGGTAAACTCGCTCCCTGTATCCTGAAAGCATGTACCCGGAATCTGGAAGATACACCGGCCAAAGGTGTCATTTACCGTGATCTCATTGGGAATCTTCTACTCCAAAGCTTTGGGGTGTCGCTGTGCAGCAGCGTCATTGTCAATTGGCTTCAAACCAGTCGTAGTGATGCTGACGCCATGCCAGATGCGATTATTGTGCCAGAAGCACTCGGCTTTTTATGGGCCGCACCTATTGCAGGTTTGTTAAACACGCCAGTTGTTGTTGTGAGAAAGGGAGGAAAGTTACCAGGTGATGTGAGCCGCGCGTGTTACAAGGGAAGCAATATGCACATGTTAACGGAAAGTAGTGCTAAGGATGTTAAAAGTGACAGTTGTTGTTTTATGGAAGTCATTGCGGGTTCTATCATTCCTGGGCAGCGCATTTTGATTGTGGATGACTGCCTAGCCAGCGGAGCAACCTTGGAGGCTGTTGTTGAACTTGTGACGCACCAGGGTGGAATTATCGACAGGGCTGTGTTCATTATGGAGCTTCCAGATCTTAAAGGCCGTCAAAGAGTTGCAGGTTGTGGTGTTGAGATATTTTCCATCATGCAGTTTCCTGGCAACTGAATATAGCTCTTGGCATTCACGAAGAACAAGTTGAGAATGGCTGTGTCATAATTCCAATAAGTTATTTGATGACATTAGATTAATCTCAATTTATTGGCACCATGTCGTTGGAGCGTTGTTCATCCATGAGTCCAAACAAGGGGATGTGAACGAAGCAGTAGTCTGACGATCTGATATTGTGACTAAACAATTGAACTTGGTGGTGCAGAAAAGACGAAACACAAATATAGTGAATGACCTCGTCTTGCCAGTCGTTCTCGCCAGAACTACTCACCGTATCTTATTGGTGGGCAAATCAACCATAAGAATACAACACGAACCATGCGGAAAATAGAACAAATGATAACCAGTTGGTCTAGGTGATCCCAATGGTTATCTCGTGTAATACCCAATGTAGCAATAATTGGTACCGTGATCCAGTCGCCTATTTGAGCACCAAAATCAATGCATGATAGAAATGAGGCATATTGCATTCCAGCACTGAACATTGGGACAGCCACAGAAGGATTCTTTGGTGGCGCCGTTGTATTATCGTCTACTTCACTGTATGAGTCTATACTTAAAGACGTGACTCTTGGACTTTCGAAATCGTTGGACAACGGTGAACTTGATGTGTTTTCTTCCACCTGCTTATTGATATTGCTAATATCGTCCTCGTCTTCCGATAAATTGTTTTGGCCATCATCTCCGCATTCAAAACGTTTGTCATCGTCGCTATAAATGTTAGTCGACGACAAGACTAAGGCCGGCATATAATCAAGTTCTGCAAAAAAGTATTTGATAAGCCCCACTACTACCACCAAGACTCTAAGTGAAGAGTCTATCGTATAAGCTCCATCAACTTCCTTTTCCTTAACCGAACGAATGACCCAAACATCCAAAAGAGCAATGAATCCCATTAATATATCCAGGCAAGCAATCAGACCTATCAATGGCCACCCGGAATGGCAATGCGGAGCTAGGAATTTCTCATAGCACAGAATAGCTACCGACCCAGTGGCCGATTTGAGCACGGATAGCAGTTGCAGAAACTGAGGTTCACTTTGGAAGACAGTGTATAGGTAGGAGTACATCAAGAATCCAGCAATTGGCATGGAATACCTCAAGAGGAAATACAGGTTGAGTTGCCCGTGTGGCAACCGATGGCTTTCTTCTTTCTCTGAGGAAGGCCCTGACCTGCTCGACGCAGATGTAAGTGGAGGTGTATTCTCTTTCTGTTGCTTTTCATACCAGTAACCAAGGAAAATAACAAAAAGCAGTATCATTCCCAATGTTACCACTAAGGTTACCCATGTGCTCTTGTTTGATATTGCAATGATTGGCTTTTGGAGAGCCGAGACTGCTAATAGTGCTTGAAAAGCTACTAATGTTGAAACTTTCAAAATTTGTTGCCGATGCATGCTTGTTGGTTCATTCGCAGTTAGGACCGTCGATGAAATAATACCTTCTGAGCGATCAGCGCCAGCCTGTTCCAATTCATCTCGTCCTGATGGCAATGGCAATGATTGTTGGAAAGAAGATGTGGAGTCTACATCATGCTCTTCATCATTGTCATCAACCGTATCGTAGCGTCCAGTGTGATCTGCCAGCGATTTCTCGACATGAAATTGATACTTCAACGAAGCCAAAGATGCTAGAAAGAAGACTCCTGCCGTTCCAAATAACAGAGTGTTTACTGCAGTCTCGCTCAGTTCACTATTTTTTGCAAAGAATAAGAACGTTGCAATCGATGCTACAAATCCGCCAATGTTTCGTGCCTTTGACGATTGTGCCGTATTGATGGAAACAATCTGTTCGTAGGTGGAACTACTACTACTACTACTACTACCGCCATCGTTAAACTGCGTAAACCCAACTTGCACTTTGGAGAATTCAATGACTGACATTCCGACTAAAAAGTCACTCCAAGCCCCTGCAATTCCTCGTGAAACCCCCCAGATGAAACACAACACGGTTCCACCATCAGGAATGAAGGTCGTGCCCACAAGAGCAAAACATGATAACAAGAAAGCAGGAAACAGAAGCTTGTCATGTCTATTACTGTTGTCATTTGTCGTTTTTATGTTGTCGTTGCTGCTGCTACGGTTCAATATCAATGTGCTGAACCAAGCAAAGATGGGACGGAGACTGTATGGCAGAAAAGAAATCGCACCGTAGGCTGGCAAATATTCCGCGGGGATGCCGACCCTTGTGTTTACTATTGATAACAGCGCGAGGCCTGAGATTTGGAAGGTTGCGGCATTTAGGGCATATACTAGCTGAAGAGAAATGGGCAACATGATATGTTAGTACTTTTGTGTGTATCGGGTATCTCTTATGGCCTAAGAAGTCACTCTATTTTTTCAGTTCGTGTATTTCCAATGGGGACCAGAAATAATGATGTAGATGAGATTTTAGGAAACGATGAGTATTCACTGCCTGTCGAAGGGCCAATACCTAGTGGCTTGATGGAAATATTAGACTCGAAGATCTCTTCCCCTGGCCTGGTGGGATCAATAACTATTTGCGCAATTCGAGCGATGATGTTTTCTTATATTGTTAAACAATGACAAGCCGCTGCGATCTATCGAATCACCCTGCATAATGATGTGTTGATCGTCATCTAAGACCATCGCCATGCATGGGTGAGAGCCACGACACAAACTACTCTTCACTAAAATCCCATGCTGGCTGGATGGTTGCTGTTGTTGCAATGTTGTATTGCTGGATGAGCGAGGAATTGGATGGTTCATGTGAGGCCTATTAGGATTTAGCAAATTATTTACTACGCAAAGTATGTCAAGTAACAATATAGATAGAAAAAGTACCTAAGGCTACCACCTAGCTGCCTAATTGAAATTACAAAATAGTGATAAACATATGTAGTTTTTGATGAATCCTAGTCGCTAGCACGTGCGCTGAGTACTATTAGGTAATTTGCAAAACCCTACCAATATTGCATTGGTGCAAAACCGTGAGAGTTCTACCAAAAATAGTAGGATTTTAATCCGTACCCGATCCGTACCAAAACTATTTACTAACAAAATAACACGGTGTGGTAGGATAATGATAAAATACCAAAAGTATCTCCCAAAATCCTATGTACTAAAAACCAGCACGTGGGATTTCGTACTGCAACCATTATTTACATAGCTTTTGTGGCTTCCCGCTGAATATCTTTCACGAAGTCTTGCTCATCGCTCACGCACCAAAGAACAAATGCAATACAGTAGAATACAGTGACGATGTCGTAATATTGCAATATTGTGTTATCAATATCGCAATACAACGCCATGCCCATTGAGAAGATCACAATCATCTATTGAATCCAAAGAGAGATACTCAATACTGTCATGACGACTTTCACTCCTGTGTAGGACACTTTTGCCTGTTTTGTAAATTTAGTTAGTATGTATGATCCTATTAATTCCTACATATAATTAATGGCTAGGCTGGCGTGATTTTCATCTGTTGACCGTGTCTCTAGAAATTAGTTTGGGATTTGCTCGGGACAATGAATGGCCCGTGGCAGAGCGCGATGGACAAAGCAGTAGAGGAGAGAGGAGGTAGGAAGTAGCCAAGGGTCAGTCGGACTGAGTGATCATATCAAGCATCAATGATAATACTACTCCAATTGCCGCCCGAGAAGTCCTGAAGGCGATGTCGCTGCCTTCAAGGTGTGATGTACGATTGCCACTGGCGCCTACTGCGATCACAACATGCGCTACATGCTGTATTGGCTCCTCAATCCTCAACTCCCAGCATCCACAATCACAGTTGTTGCTGAAGAAGGCATGATCAATGACAACGTGAAACGATGCCACTTCAATTGCAAGGACGGTTTACCTTTCATCTGAAGCTGAAGAAAAAACTACAACAATAACACACTGGAACTGGGGAGGAGATAATACGTTATGGGATATGAGATAATTGATAGTTGAAATAATGGCCTCAAAGATGTTTTTGATAGAAGTATTGAGAAGTACCTATTATACTGTTGTGGATTCATCTTTGGAGAGTTGCATAAACACTAGGTAGGTCACATTTTGGCTAAATCGAAAACCAAATTCAAGTTCTGAAAATAATTATGTAATTATACGTAGTAACAAAATATAATAACTAAATAGTAGTTTGTATTGAACTGCCACAGATTTTTCCTCGCCTACGCGCCGCTAGCGCGCTGGGCGCATCTGCATCCACCATCCACCATCATCATCCACATCACAGTCATCCACCATCCACCATTCCACCATCCACCAGCCAGCTACGATACCAACAACCAGCAACGCTAGCACTAGAGATTAGAGATAAGGACCACCGGACCACCAACCACCGTAGCAATTGCCGCCTAAAACCAACGCAATAGTCGGACCAGAAAGCTCTTGAGCTCTCGTTTAATCATCATGTTCACCCAGATGGCGCAACGATTATTGCCAGCCATTGGCCAATCGACCAAAATGGCGACGACAACGATGATGTCGTCAATGCACCAAGGTTCTCGAGGAGGTGTTTCTGTGATGGCAAGATCAATGTCAACGCCGTCGTCATCTCTGGGAAGGGGGGTCTGGGCGAACATTCATCAGAGAAATGCGTTCTCGGGTGTTCCAGCGACAAGTTTGTTCCCGAAATCTTCACCAACTACAATGCCAATCTTGTCCTCTTCGACACCATACTACTTGGTCGGAATTAATTCTGCACAACAAACACGTGGATTTGCGTCAAAAAAGGTAGGCGACGGAGTAACGTTTCCATTTGCTATATATCTTAATGGATACTTGATGCCACTTTTGTATTTTTATGACACGAACCGAGTTCATAGGACACATTGTCTCACTTTTTACAATTTACCCCCCATCCTATTCCTATTGTTTTTCATAGCATAAAGCAGTAATCCGCCAATCTAAAGGCTTCCGTGGGAGGGCTAACCGCTGTTTCCGAGTCGCCATCCGTCGCCTCGAAAAATCATGGCAATATGCTTATCGCGATCGTAAGGTCAAAAAACGTGAATTTCGCAAATTGTGGATCCAACGCCTGAACGCTGGTGTGAGGCAGCATGGGATGTCATATTCGAGATTTATCTCGATGCAGGGGAAGAGTGGGGTCGTGTTAGATAGAAAGATTTTGAGTGGTTTGGCCATGTATGAACCATTTAGTTTCAAGGCTGTTGTAAACGTAATTCAGAAAGTGTCGGCAGGGAACTGAGGGTATTGTTTTGAGGGAGATCAGAAACAACTTGGCAGATAGGGGTGTTTAAACTGGAATTTCTTACCTGATTGCATGTTGATGCTGTAGGTTAAGATGGAGGTTTGTTTGTTGAGTTTAAGCTGCAGGGTTCAGTATTGAACTATCCCCAAATCTTAAACCAAAATTAAGACTGACACCTTACCCAGAACACCAAATGAAAATAATATTAAGCGTTATTTCAACGCATCATAATTTCTTCACAACATAATTGTGATATACAATCAGCCACGAGCAACACTGAATATTATCTGGGTAGAAGGTCGGACTTCTAAATAAAGGAAATACTATTTGACTTGTAGGCTAAGATTTCAACACATACCATGGTTGCTGTTACCAATGAAGAGACTCTAGACCTTGATGAATCTGAACCAGAACCTTCGAGCATTGTCTTTATCATCGCGTTCAGTCTTGTATGATAAAGAAGTGGTCATGAACCAACTTGGTTCATGCATAGTATACTGTAAAATATTTTTTTTGGAGAAATAAAATAGGGATTTATGAAAG
>JAZGVS010001201.1:0-10420 GCA_037356235.1 Bacterosira constricta
CGCTGCGCTCGTGACGTTCGGATCACAAATCACTTGTTTTGTGTCCACCACAGTAGAAACTTTGGACACAAAGACACAGAAATTCGCACTTGTTGGATTCCTTACAGTGTCGTCATTTTTTTCATTCCATACACATATTTTGCTGGCCAGATTTGCTCGATGGTACATGGTCCAATAACAATAACGGTAGCTGTTGGTTTATACCGCTAGCGGAAACAACAACAACAACTTGACATATCATGCCGCCCAAGGAAGTCGACAGCAATAAAGGTGGGAAACCAACCGCGGCGGCGCCCAAGCCAAGCAAAAAGTATTACGTCGACGGCGACGGTGCATCAACTAATAATGTGCACCTATTCCCATCCTCCAAACTCAAGCTACTGCACCAACGAACATCCCTCTCACTAGCCTATGATCGTGAGAGAGGATGGGGCTATCAGGGTGAGACTGCCATGTATGTGATTTGTAATCCTGGAACAAGTGCAAATAACAGCAGTAATAGCAAGGATGGGAAGAATGACGTGTCAAACTATACTACTCTTGGAGCGGATGGCAAACCGATTGAATTGGCACTTCATTTCCGTGATGGATGTTGTGTGGAATCCGTGGACGTTTATGGAGCTGCCAGTAAAACAATCTCAGCTGAAATAAGCGAAAATGGTAGTGATAATGATGTAGAAATGGCAGATGCACAAAAGGAATCAAAATCCAAAAAGTCAAAAGCAAAAGCAGTGACTAAAACAACAACGCATCAAGTGAATCCCCTCCCTCATCACACTGTATCATTCGCCCATCATGATCCACTGAGTATTGTAATGAAACGTCCTGCAAAATTGCACTCGGTGGAGGATGATGGAAATGTTCACTTTGACACTATCAAAAAGCAAACTAATGACACCACCACTGCGAAACAACCAAAAAATAATACTCCAAAAACACTACCAAAGGAACAAGCAAAAACAAAACGTCACGAGGCCGATGCCCATGCAGCAAGGGGAACGAGGGGCATGACGTATTCATTGCGTGCTGCAAGTATATCCAGTGCCGTGGGTGAATTGAGGATTACTATTACTCCGAATACTTCAAAAGAAACTAATGGAAAGGCAGGGGGGAAGAAACGATCAAAATCCAATGGTAGTAACGGTGAAGCTGATTCTAATAATGATCCAAAGATACAACCTCCCCAGTCAGAAGCGGAGGCTATCCAATGCTGGAACCACGATTTGTTACTCAACCCTCCGAATGAAAACAATTCACACGACATGCATGCCGCCGTGGGAGAAACACTTCAAGGAACAATGGAAAGGAAAATGAACAAGGAAATGCTCAAATACAGATGTCAAAAACGAAGGGAGGCGCGTTTGGAGTTGATTGCCAAGTCGTTGGCGGATGCTACTGATTGTAGTTCAAAGAGTAAGGAGGAGAAAAAGGAGGAGAATAAGTGGCAGATATCTCCAGCGATGAAGATTGTTGTTAGGTTTGCATTGCGTCCGACAGTACAATCCACTGGTGCTACATGCTCTGCTGCAAATAACAATGACAGCAGCCCGGAAACTTCCTCTCTCAAGGTGCCAAATCGACTAAACCTCGGCGGAATCAACTTCACATCCCCCAAACAACAACAACAACAAAACGCATCCCTATCCACCCCCCACGTCTACACCAACTCCGGCACCCACGGCGACCACCAAGGAGTACGATCCTGGCTACCCACCCTCGACTCCGCATCCCCCAACCATCGTGCCTCCCACGAGCTCGTGGTCAAGGTAACGGCCCGCCAGCACGAGGGTTTGTGGCCCTGTGCTTCCGGTGAAGATTTTGGGTACAATCAATCGGTGTGCCATCCTATACTTGGGAGTGGAGGGAAGGATTGCATTTTTGGGGAGATGAAGGAGAAGAGGGGGGATCGTATGTATCAGAAGGGGGTGGAGGAGGCGGAGCGGGTGTGGGAGGCGGTGGATGGGGGTGTTGCGAACGCTTTGGGGTGGAGGCATGCTAGGTTTATCAATGACTTTTTCTATGGTGGCGAAGAAACCTCGGACGTGTCATCTGCCGACGAGCAACCTCACACAGTTCCATCCTCTAGCGCACTGGACTCATCAAATCTCAACCTCGAAATGCTCGAGCAAATCCGTAACATCGATCCAACCTACGTAACATCCATCTTCTCCTCTCTAATGTGGTCACCTTGTCCACTACGCTCCCTCGGTTTTGCAATTGGACCTTTCGCCATGCTCTACGATCCAGAATACTTTCGATTGGACAATGACAATGATGATGATTCCGACAGCGAGATGGAGGATGGGAATGATGGCGAGAATGGATCTCTTTCGATACATGAGACGGCGCGCAAGTTGGGAGAAGGGATACGGCAATTGTACTTTTGCCCCAAGGACGATCGACGATGGATTCATGCTAATGTCAATGATGAATTCATCTTTGGAAAACCCCTCTACCATGACACTGGTCGTCCACACAATCAGCAACAACAACGTCCAGACCCATCACCATCCCAACTGCAAGACCAAAAACAATTAGAAACAAGCATCCTAGGTTCGACCATTGGCGTGCCGAATCGCGCCCTCTCCCTCATGCGTGATGTACTAGCCCTCCCCGCCTACCGCACCTCCTCCTACACTCAAATATGGATCCCCAACGCCCACTTGTCAGGTGACAGCTGCGGAGGAAACATGGTAGGCTGTCCCGAAGTGGGCGGATGCAATTATTTCCTGGGGGGTGCCATATTGGATAGTACGCTGTTGCCACCGCCGGGGATGCGTTTGCCGTATTACGAGGAGGGACGGTCGTTGCAGTTTTTGCAGGCGAGGAATGCGATTCGGGGGTGGGTGAGGGCGTCGTTGCCGTTGGGGAGTGATGATGATGTGGGGCAGGGGTATTTGCATGCCATGGTGGAGACGTTTCTCATGAGTTTGTATGAGCGGGGGCATGGAGCGTTTGGTGAGGGTGGAGGCAAGGGTTCGTTCTTTTATACGAAGCGGTATGCTATTGGGTCAGGGTTGAACTCTCCTAATTTGGACTTTTTGCCGTTGGTGAATATTGAGGATGATGAGGCTGTTGGTGGTGGAGTAGGGGCCATTGCTATTGGTGCGTTTGTTTCAGTTGATAGTCCTGTGGTACGATTGAATATTTCTCACTGACACGTTTTCCATTCTCCAATAAATTCTGTTTCAGAGGAGCGAGGGAAAGAACACTTGTGGCGTTCCGCCAACAATGGAACAGAAACTCACACATCTTCCCTCGATGAATTTGTCATTGGTCAATTGCAAGCCAAAGATTTCGTGGAAGCCATGGAACGTACCGACAGATCTGTACCGTTGCCCTCCATGGGATGGATAGGGTCACATCAGTCGGCCACATTCTTATCCAACAATAGTGCATCATCCACAGCATTGGGATGCGGAGCGTTGGATTTTGTGCATCCCATGGGAGGTCAGATGTATAGAGCGATGAAAACTATTCTTCTCAATCGAGTGTATGAAGGACGGTCTGGTATTTCTCATTATACGAGGGTCGTTCGTGCTGCGTTCATTGCATCGTTTTTGAGAGATGTGGGTGTTTCTCAGCTGAACTTGCCGGAGGAAGAGAAGATTGAAAATCCGGAGACGGATGCACCAGCGGCACGGCCTCCGTTTGTTGTGTGCATTGATGAGATTATAAAGAAGCAGGCAATTTCACATGCAATCTTTACTCGTGCACTGAGGTGAGTCACTTGCCCATTGGTCATTTATTCATTTTAATCTTCAAGCCATAACTTACCAACCATACAAATGAATTCAGGGTTATGTCTGGACCAATCCACGAATCCTACCTCCGCGGCAATCTTGTTGATATTGGAAGGGAAAACTACGACAGTCGATACGAACGAAAACTAGTAACGCCGGAGGGATTTCCAAATTCCTATGTTCGGGGAGCTAGTGGGCTGTACATGAGGGTTGGTACACATATTGAAGCCGCTGATGGCTCTGCCCAATCGACATCAGGCACATCACAAAGTGCTGCGGCAGTGAAGGGGATTCACTTGCATGTTGTTGCTGAGCCTGTGATACCAGAGGGTGGGTCTGCTTTTGGAGGGCCTGTCACTCTCCGTGTCATTGAAAACGAAGGTCAGTGCGGAGATTAAACTTTTTACAACTGGACGACTTGGATGGTGTAATCCAACAATCTCATCTTTTACTGAATGTGTTTATCTCTCTGGTATATCCTAGGCCAATGCCGAGAATTCATTAAAAACATCCCGGAAGATGGGAGCAGGGTAGAATGGGCAGTGTTCTTGCATGCTCGACCAGTAAGCACAGCAAAGCAACAACAGGCGGCAAGTGGTATATCTGATGCTCCTACTGCAGCAGCTGCCGGAAGTACCGCGGTAGGAGCTGGTGGTGCAGTTGTGGGAGGCAATAGCCCTAGTGGAACAGCTTTCACCAGTGATCATCTTCACAGCGGAGGCTATCAAGCACTGTGCGTATTCACCGCATCATTCTGATTTGCAATGACTTGTGATTCCAGGTAATACTCATACATATCTAATTCTTTTGATGCTGTTAATCATAGGGAACTTATCCGCATCACCAATATTACCCCTCTTCTTTGGGTGAGAGTTGATCCTCATGGCCTCTACAATGGTAGATTGAATATATTTCAACAAGATGCATGTTTGGCTGAACAGCTATTTCATGATGGTGATGCCGCAGGACAGGTGGAAGCAATGAGAGCTTTGGCTGAGCGACCTCTCAAAATTCAAGGGGTACCAAAAATTACCAACGTTCACGATGTGCCAATTACTGAGCTTCCTGTTCGGGTGCTGGGAGATTGTCTTCGAGGTTCTGTTGCCCTGCATTGCGATTTGCCCCACAATCCTGCTTTACGAGCACAAGCAGCACTTGCAATAGCTCAGTGGCAAAACAACAAGGCACCAGAATCAAGAGATGTTGTCGGAGGCAGTGCCTGGTTGGGGCTGGATCTGCTTATGCAATATTTTAGAGAACGATTCTATTGTAACGGTGTGGTCCTGCCTATCAACTTCAGGCGTCTTGTTCTTCACAAGCACATTGCTGGCGGTGCCGGTGGAGGTGACACTACCTCAGATGGCGGGTATCAGTATCTTGATGCCCTCATAGACAAAGATGAGCGCAGAAATGCCATTGAATTTGCAGATGAAGTAGAAATCGAGGAAGATGAAGAATATAGAGTCCGATCTGCATGTGTCACTGCAATTTCATCAATTCGCGCGCAAGATGGTATGACACCTAACACAGTGGTCAAGTTTCTGGAAGAAGTACTTCTCTCTGGTGACAAGGCTGCTGTTGGCAGCCTACTGCTCCCTCACGAAGAAGAGCAATTGAAGAAAAAGCAAGATCAGGCACTTGATGATGAGGTTCCCCACAGCCGACGAATAATTGGCCCTATTGACGAGGATGTTTCTAATTTGCCTTATGTGTCATTATCTCTTGTTGCGGATGCCTTACTCGCTCTCTGCTACGTCCATGTACGACCACAGAGTGACTTTGATCCCACGGCCGGAAGACCATTTAACCCCAAAGCAGAACATCCAATTCTTCCCTTGATGGGCTTGTGTCTTGGTTGGCTAGACTGGGATTTAGAACGCATGCGAATCCGTTCTGAAACTATAGAATCCAACCTAACTGGTGTTGGTGATGCATGCAGCACTAATATTGCATCCTGTGCGATCACGGCATTGTGCCACATGGCACTTCTCAAACAGAGTACTACAACCACGTTGGCAGTTGACAAGGGGAGCCCTCCAGCAATTGTCAGAGATGAAGACTCTGCATCTGGTGCGAAACGGAAGCCTGAAGATAGCGAATTAGATAAAACCACAACTGCACAATTCTACATTGACATCTTTGATGATACTTTGGCGAGAGCTGATTCCATTCGTGCTGCAGCAGCCCAGTCTGTTGTTTGTATCTGCTGTGCCGCTGATCGGAACCGGGCATCGAAAAAGGAGCCATTGGGGCTCTTGGTTTCTTTGGAATTTATTTTAGATCGCATCAATGGTAGGTCGTCGTTTTGCTACTGCTTCGTCCTTTATTGCAAATATGGTTGATAACGTTCTCACATTTTGTACCTCTGCTGCGTTTGACAAAGAGCCTACAACATCTCCTGGTCTCCGTCTTACTCTTGCACTACTGATGATGGACGCATGCACTGGTAAGATATGCTCATTACAACGAGTTGGAAGCTTTTGTGGGCAGAACAGATTGTGTGGATCTGGAACAAGATTCATGAATGGCCCCTTGGGTGCAAGTTGTGGTGGTGACAATGGGAGTGCTTTGCTATTGACTGTGTCAGACTTCACGTATCCAGCAGCCAACGCCGTCAATGATGGTGCCCGTCGAGGATTGCGGCTGTTGAAGGACTCTTGTAAAGATGGGTCCTACAGTAGCCAGACCGTCGTAAGAGTTGCCAAATTTGCAACAAAGCTCTGGCGAACAATCAATGGAGAACTGGTATCTCCTGACGAAACTATTCCCGTATCAAATTACGAATGCCAAACTGTTGGTGTTTGTGCACACGACAATAATTTACGCTGTGCATTGGTATCAGTGTGGCAATGGATCTGGCCGCGCCAATGCTGGCAGTTCGTTCGATCACAAGGATGGCATGCGATGGAAGGGACACCTCAGTATTATTCCATGGGTTTAAATCATGTCATGAAAACGACTGCTGAAGAGAAAGATGCTGGCCTCTTGGAGGATGAAGCATTGAAGCCGCTTGCCAAAGTAGTAGAAGCTGAAATCGACCGGCAAAAGTGGAGGGGAGAAATGGCTGGCGAAGCCTACAAATATTTCAAGAGCACCAAGGACAATGCGTTGCTTGAAGTTGGCCAGCCATTGCCTGTCGTAGAGAAAGACACTGCTTGGAAATTGGGCGGCTGGGTTGCAAGTACTGCCCAGCAGCGACGCACTCAGGGAGCAGATGGAGGCTCCGTCGTAACTAAGATTCGACTCATGGTCAAGAGTAGCAGCAATGTTGGAGAAAATTCATAGCTGCCTATCCATTAGGCATAGTACCAATGTTATGCTCATGCAAATACACATGCTATCACAATAATAATAGAAAGCATGTTTCAGTTGTTCAGCCAGGTTCAGCTCCAGTTTTATTTTATGCACATCATTCTTATTGTACCATATTGTACCGAATCAAAGTAGATATGGTAGGACCATAATATCGTATGGTATGTACGATACAACACACAGTTCTGGATTTTTTGTATGTCACTACTGATAGATACTGATTCCTGCATTGAACGTGATTGAACCAGATCCAATCACTCGCTACATCCCAGCCTATCCCAGCCACCAGCCACCACACACATCATCAGAATTCAGAATCTCTCCGAATCCACAAGCCACGCCGCCACACACATCAGAATCTATCAGAATTCAGAATCTCTCGCTCTCCAAATTCCAAAGGCACAAACCACGTTCTGTTGTCCCGACCATCATCACTCAATCAAACAACGAACCTGATCTGGGAAACAATTGAATGCAACACATTTCTCTTCGTTCTGAATTCTAGAGAAGTTCAGGGGCATTCCCCAAAACATTACATTGACATCTGACATCATAACAGCATCATCGCGCTCAAAAGAAGGCATATCTTTTCTCAAACCAGTCTGTGTGAACTTTCTTATCTGAGAATCCAATCCCATTACTGGACGAACATCCCTCCCCCCATGTGCTAGATAAATCATTAGTAGGTCACCAGCATTGATTTTGGGAAGGAATTATCATTGCATCTTTGTTTATCTCCGTGGGGCTGTTTGTATTTGCCTCATCCCCCAAGTTCAATTTCAATCAGCGTAAAGCGCGGGTTATATCACAGTGGAATCTATGGTGGCATTTAAAACTTCTAAAAATCTCGCTTACACTTTATAGCTATTGTTAGGTGCGTATCATTCAAGAATTTACATGAATGTGTCATGACAAAACATCGTCTAATATTGAACTTTTGTATTTTGTTCTCACTCCCTTTCTACAGAAGATCAAATCCCATGACAGTGGGAACATACTCATATATTCAGTCACTTTGTTTTTTTGCGCTGCATAGTTTCAGTTGCTGGATGCCAGTTTTACAAAATCATGCCTACTGTACATTATGTGAAGAAAAAATTCCTCAAGCAAAATGGTCTTCACATTGGATGGCATATAACTGATGTGAATTCAGTATTACCTCATAGTAATACTCTGCCACAGGATAAAAGAAGAAACATTGCATTGTTGAATGAGAAAAAATCTGCTGTGACATCAAATAAGCAACGGCATGGCAATCAGTGCCGGGCATCTGGCAAGAAGAGTAAACAAAAGCAACAGCATTTCCAAATCAACACTGGAGACACCTCGACTGCTAAAAGGCCGTGTGCTGTCTCAGCAAGTGTTTCCGGTCTGAAGAGAAAAAGTGATGAAGTTGTCTGGGTTCGAGTAGGAAATACTGATCACCCTGCGTATGAATTGCAAAATAGTACCAACCCAGGCGACACTGGCAATAACAACATGTTATGGGTAGAATGGGCAAGCAACATGAAGAAAGAACGAGTATTTAAACATCAAATTGAGAAAAATGGTCTCCAAGCAAGAAGACGACGGAGGCCTAATTACTTTTCTGAGCAGCAACAGGCATCTCAGGAGCATGTTGAAAACTGATGACCAAAAGGAAAAGGAAAAAATCAAACTAGGTCGTGCAGGATACATGCGACACTGTGGTAGTATGTGAAGAGTATCTTAGTCCGATTCCGTTCATGGGAAAGAGCATACAGCTTCTCATTCATTGTGGTTCAGAACACGAAGCTGGTGGAGGACACAGCAAGTAACTGCTGCAATTGTTTCCATATCGACCAAGACACGCGTTCCCTCCTCTATTTTACTACTTCTACAACACTTCAGCACCTTTTCAATAGCTCAAGGCATCCGTAATGAACTTTGGCGCTTTTGCTAAGAAGGTGATGCAATTGTTTGGGTACACAACAGGGTCAATTTCTTGTCACGCCAAAGTGTACGTTGACCTCCCGTTACTTTTAGAGAATCATAAGCAGAGCAACTCAGATGACGATTTTAACATGCCCCCCTTGACTCACTGTCATTTCTCTGCCTAGAGGACTATACAACGACCCAAGAAAGTCACAAATGATCTGTCATACTCTCTCAATCGTACCCCTACGTACAATGGAGTCACATCACAAACCTTGTGCAGAACACCCAAAGCTGTTATATGCTCCAAATTGTGTACTACGGAGGGAACTTCCTTCCAGTTGTATACGCTTTTGGTCATTACGATCATCCGATGCCAATACGTCCTGTCAAGTGTTTCAAGTCATAATATGATGTCTTGATGCAGTCTTCGTTCTGTTACATTTCATATGTCTGAACTCAAAATTGCTTGACAGATTTGTTGCGGACAAATGTAGCAGTTTATGAGTATTTCTTCCACATGCTCTTCTAACGGGGTGCCTCTCGACACTCAACGGTGTTTGAAGACAATTCAACAAACAAATCTCATGATCCTCCGGCGTGTATGCATCACACTAAATGGACCACGGATCAGATTCTCAGAGATTCTCACCAGTTTTCACTGTATGTATGAATTAGTATAGACTCATACCTCCCGCACAAAAACAAAAGGACAGAAAACCGGTGTTGTGACCAATGTGAGCTCGCTCGACGACCGATGCGCCATTTTTCATTTTTCGAAAAAATCACAACCACATCAACATNGTATCTTAATTGGTCCATAGAGGTTGCTCTGCAAAACTTGGACTTCGTCCAAATAATGTAGGTATCCACACGAATTGGTGTTGTTATTAACTTCCCGTGTATTAACCCTTTCCTGCCTTGGGGGCCATTTCGGGGCCGTTTCGAGCTCCATTTTTGTTAGCAGCTAACTAGGCGTGAGACCTCGCGAGCACCCATTCCTACATATCATACTTAGGGAGTTAGGTAAAAATAGACTGTCTATATCTTATGTCCTATACTAAAAATGCTCTTTGAACTACGTTTTGACTCAGCTTTCCATAGATGTATTGACCGACTTTTGACGTTGAGTACAAGCCGAGAAGTGAGGTGCACGTTGAGGGCCGCGGCGGCGGTCGGCGGCCGCTAACAAAATAACTAGCGCTTCGTACTCACGAAAAAGTTATCGCCCGCTCGGCAGGAAAGGGTTAATGGTAGATATTTCTGGAAAAACATTTTCAATCAATAAATAACATACTAAATCGTCATTGGATGAAATGACCAAGTGATGAAAGCAACCTCGTCGCGACGGCATTGCCAGTATATAGATGAGTTATAACTAAATAAAAGTACTTCTATTGTTGTTTGCGCTGTCTATTCATTTTGAAATAATTATGGCACTATGTAAAACCACAGTTCGAATTATTCTATTA
>JAZGVS010001202.1:0-10566 GCA_037356235.1 Bacterosira constricta
CAAATAGTTCCTTACTCGAGTTGTACAGTGACAATTGGTCCCTTTGTTGGAAGTTCACAAGAGTTGCATCGATGGGAGCATGTGGGCATGGGTCATTGCACTTTACCCATGACACAATGTTGCGCAATTGAGAGCATGGACTCCTTCTTGTTCAACCATAACCAAGTAGCCATACTTGGAACATTGAAAGGAGAGGATGGTGGATAGTTTATCGACAAGGTTGACGGTGAGTGCGCACATGTTGGTTGCATTGGGTTATGATTCTAGGGATGGGAGGGTGCCAATGATGCGGGCTGCCTCTTCAAATGTTACTACTATCAAATTTTGGCTGTGGTTGTTGGTGGTGCGGCTTGATTTGGTGGCTGTAGTAATGGTGACGGGCGCCCGCTCAGTTGCTGGGTGGCACGATTGTTGTCTTGTACCTTGGATAGGCGACTAGTATTAAAGATAACTCTAAACTGTTGAACAGGTATAAGCCTACTAGTGCTAGTACGATGGTTTAGAGTAATTATGATTTTGGAACATAATCTCATCCCGAGACCAAGAGAGCAGGGAAGACTGCTCTGAGAAGCTGGTAAATAGCCTTCCAAAACTCAGGGTCATTCACATCCTGAATGCATTCCCTCACCCTATCATCAGTCTTCACTAATGATATAGTGCCAAACTTGGCCTGGAGCACCACCAAGTCGAAGAAGCTTATGCATTGCATAGTGCATAGAACATAGAACCAGCTGACCCATCATTGTACCAGCTCCTTGAAGCAGCCTGCAATTGACCTTCCATTGTTGTGCTCCCTGGACTTTTCCGTGATTGAGCATAGATGCCATGACTTGCACCACCTCCAAATACATTGTACATATGGCATACTTTGTGAATTATATGATGTGGAGAGTAATATAAAAACACAAATGAGGAGTGAAATTGAGTGCAAGTGGTATACATATTTGCAATCACATATCAAATCATACTCACATTTACAGGCTTTATAATGTCACCAAATAGGAGTAGAACGTAGAACACATACTCAATGCCATGAAGAGTATGGGAGGTATCTAGGGTGGTCTCCCTCGTTCAAAATCTCCCCCCTCTTGTTCCGTACCTACACTATGCTTCATAAGAAAGATGTGGTAACTTCCACATTTCACAAGTTTCCACAAGTTTCTGTACACGACTCAGGAGCATGACTCATGATTTCTCAGCCACGCAAAGCATCCTTTCTCAGTCATGCAAAGTATCCAAAACATAGCAAACCGTGAGAAAACTAGTCTCACAATATTTTGGGTCACTCTCTTTGCATTCAGTAGTACGGACCTTGGTCGCATCCAAGGACTCCACAGGTAGTGAACCTCACCTAAATGTCTGATGGATGAGTTGGTTGGCATTTGGTCATTGAAAACACATATAATTATGGAAACGTAGCAATATCCGTTACATGAGAAAAACAGTTTCTATAATATAGTTACTCATGTATGTGTTGTATGTCATACGAGGCATGATGAAGTACGCGATTTTATGCCAGCATAATGCACTTATTCATGTAACCACGTTTTTCGTGGCTCACCACCCCACCAAAGCAACTCTTATTGCCATCAAAATTGCAAGACCAGCTGAGAAGGAAATAAAATGAATCACGCTTTGTTTTGGGCCATGGTGGTGCTTAATCTCGGGTATAAGATCCGAGGCCCCGATGTATAAAAAGTTTCCGGCAGCAAATGGCACAAGGAATGACACATCAATCACTTTCGACGCGGCGTATGCGATGAGACCCCCAAGCGGGAAGGTAAGGGCAGAAATAAAATTGAAAAGAAGGGCCTTCTTCTTTGACCATCCACCGTGGACCAGGATTGCGAAATCTCCAAGCTCCTGTGGTAATTCGTGGGCCGCGGCGGCAAGCCAAGCCGACCACCCCAACTCTATGCTGTCAAGGAAGCTAGCCGCTACGAACATGCCCCCAAGTATATTGTGCAGTCCGTCAGCAACTAGTATAAGCCAATTCAAAGGTGAGAAAGGAGGCTCTGTGTTGGAAATCTGTGATTGGAGTTGTGCTTGTTGTCTTATTCCGAGATCTGATGCAAATTCTATCGCGATATTCGAGCCATGTTTGCTATGATTGTGATCTTCTACTTCTACTCCATCTTCATTGTACGATTCCTTCTTTGAGTTTGTCTCGTCCTTGGTAGATGCAGAAGATGTACCTTTGATTGGACTTGGCTCGCAGCCGCCAAGACTTGTCAATGGCAAACGAGGATGTTGGTGATCATGTGAGTGTGAGCGACGTCGGTGTGTATGGGTGTGGGAATGATGCCAATGTAGAAATTCCTCAAGAGCAAAGAAAACAAGAAAGCCGGCATCCAGCCAAATGTAAACCTTCAACCCATTTCCCATCTTATCAACGGCAGATGGTATCATGTGAAATGTTGCTCCTCCAATAAGGGACCCCGCGGCGAATGCGATAAGTGGAAGAATTGTCATTTTCCAGAGGCCCTCGCGAAGTATTAATGTTATCCCGCCTACTAATGCAACACAAGACATGAGCAACCCTGAAAGGAGTATCCATGCTAATACTGACATTAAGCTTTACTATTTTTTTAGGTAGTAATTGAATGTTTGGATGCTATTTTTGTCTTGTAATATATGGTTTTGATTGACGCTAATGTTTGGGTAATAATTTTGCCTTTGCGTGTGTTCGAATTTATGACCATCAAAGATTATGAAATGAGAACCCCACAAATGACTTGAACTTTTGCCAGTTGCGAGAGATCTGCGCTGCCTAAATGGAACGGACGAGAACTGAGAACCCCAGCAAGACAAACAACTTGAACTTCTGCCAGTCGTGGTATGTCGTGAAACCTCATCACTCACGCAAGCTCTCAACTCTAGTTACTCTCACAAAAACCGTGCAATAACAATTGAAACATCATACACAAAGAGAATAGACTTATATCCAAACATACTAATAAAACAAAAGAATGCCACACCATCATTGCAGAGGACACACTCATGGGTGCAGAGGGCACAACAATGGGTATGGATATTTTGGAGGGCATCACAGAGGAGGACACTGCCATGGATGCAATAGCTGGCATAATGATGGGCCCCATGGTCGACCATGCTGCTATGAGTATGATTATGGCAACTATGAGCCCGAGTACCTCTCTGCTGATGAAGGGCCTTCGGCACCACCCAATAATAGCGATGTGACCACCAGTAGTGCTACTATCAAAAACCTCGAAAAGCTGGTGACGAATCTATCGAAAAAGATTACAGCCCTGGAGAATAAGGATTTGGACCAGGAGAAGAGATGAACAATCTTGACCGCACTGTACTTCCTATATGACATGCCAGGTACCTTTAGATGCTCTTGTTCCAATTCATCTCAAAACCAAGTAGTTTTTTTTGTTTTGTGAGATACCCTGGCCCTCGTCTTCTGGATCGTTTTTGCTCTGCGAATTGCTTGTGGTTTATTCATACTATAGATATTAAACAAAATTCGACATTGTTTATTATTATTATTCCACGTCTTTGCAATAGAGTAGTACCACTTATACCCTCATGCTCCTTAATGAGCTATCAGCTTTTGGTTGATGGAGTTACAAGTTCACAAAATCATTGTACCACAAGACCACATGTCATATGGGTTAGGATAGTATTCAATTTAAGCATGTGTCGTTATCTCCCCACCCCAAGTCTCCCCAAGTCTTTGTCATGCCTGAAATTCCAAATCTTCCATGGCGTTGTTTTCATCCCAACTATCAGGAAGGTATCAGTCAATGAATTGTTGTTCACATTGAGGATCCTTCACGGCTTGAGCTCCCCAATAACGTCGGGCATCATACCCACAAACATATTAATGTCAGCATCCAACCACTCCAATAAGTCTTCAACGTTGCGCAAAGATTCCGTGGCAGAATATGCACAGCATTCGAAATATTATGAAAACCCCAAGCTCTCTCTCTCTATCTCCCAGCAACCATAACCCTGCTCGTCGCCTCCGGGAGGAAAACATGTCGATGAGAAAGCTGCAGTTTACAATATTGCTATGTGCCACTCCTATTGGATCATGATACACACATGGACATCTGATTTTTCTGCCCAAGATATCATTGTATGATATGTTCCCAGTTTCCAAACAACAAGCCCCTTTTTCCCACATCCCTCTTGATATTATAACAGCAATCAATACCTCATCCGTTCTTAGTTAAAATCCATCATCAGATAAGGGAAATACAAAGCAATTTAGACAAATGACTATTATTCTACACAAACCCAATAATTACTTGCCGGAGGAAATTTGTTGCTCAATTGTTTCCATGACTTTGAGAATGAAGGCAAGCTGCCTAGTTTCGGAAACCACATCAAAAGACGGGACATGGATGAAGAGTGTATGATGCATTATTTCTTCTTCTTCCATCCCATTATGATGATATTTGTTTGTAGAGTTACACCGATCTAGAGAAAGACAATAAGTAAAGTTGCAAACTGGGAGGGAAATGATATGATGAACATGGAGAGTTTGAGGAGTATGTTGTTTCCAGAGTATATGTTTTTTCCTAAAACCTGGCAAAATCACTCATCCCAAACTTTTACCCTATGAGATAGGATTTTGTCAGTGGTACAAATACCACATAACTTCACTCTGGATTACTATTGGACTACTAATGTTGTGCCAATGGTGGACAAAAAGTATGTCGAATATCAACAGCTTCAGTAGAAAGGAGTAACAACAGGGTAAGTGCTATCTTAACATTGAATGTTACTGATAATTTTTCTGTATATTAACTCATTAATTTTGAAACTGACTACTCCTTGTGTTAGGTATTGGAAACGGTGACAATCTCCATTATCATTATCAGCCAAATCCTGACAAATTAGGGGGGAGGACAAGATTTCATGAATAAAGAAGTCCATGATGGTGATGGCCTGGATATAAGCTATGTAGCTTCCTATCAAACTGTGGGGTAAAGCTCGATTCTTGGGTCAACGCCATAATGAACTGCCTGAAGAATAACAAGGACAAGAGTTCCTTGCTTGTGATAGAACCATGTGCAATCTAGCTGATTGTATCCACCTCGTCAACAATAGTGAACAGGTGTCTTGGTCGTAAATCAAATTAGTCAGGGAGACGGATACTAAGGATGAACAGGGGTTTAAGAACCCAGCATGGGGAGATGATAAGCTCTCACTATTGGAGAGTGAGAGCTAGAAATGCCGAGAAGGCAAGTAAGCAAGATGCGGGATGGGAACACGAGAATTCAAAACAGTAGTTAGAGTATAATAAAGAGTACTTAATATAGGGGATATACTACTGATATATTAATGGATTTCAAAAGGTACAAATGGTTAATGATGTGCAGGCGAAGAACTGAAGAAATACTAGTAAATATAAATGGGTACTGGGAGAAGTTAAATATATGTGGTATCACGGGGGTGGATGTGTTTGGTAACAATGTCTAAGTACACATAGGCAGGTGTACTACATGCACATATAGTTCACTAAACAAGTATAGAGATACTGCAATATACTGCTGACGGGGAAACGTATGAACGCGGCACTGTCCATTATCATATGAACATGGAAACATACATAGAACATTATGTAGGTTTATATGGAGTATTAGAACCTAGCAATGAGACACAAAAGAAGTTTTAACAGGAATGGAGCTACTGGCGTAGATATACGCAATTTTTAAACTTTAACTAGCGTCACCGCTAGTTAAACTTCTCCACCGCATTTTGGAGTTGTGACATAATGTTTACATCTGCGAAAGCGGCATGGGTTGATCTACAATCCGCATAGATCAGTTGACCACATCAACAAATTATTCACTGGTTGGTCTAGGTTCAAAACCAAAGCAAAGCAGAAGAATTTTGTGAGCGCTGCTCTGTTTGCTAGGCGGAGCTAGGAGCATGGGTTTGATCCTCGATTTTGATGACCCCATAACCCACAACACACCTACTGATTCCTACGTTGTTTAGCTAGCTAAAACATTTTTGACCGATCCGCAGAACCCTTATAGCTCCATTCCTTTAATGTGTCACTGGTGTGATCGTGGAAAGACACATTAAAGATCGTGCGATGACATGGGAGAAGTCGCATCATGACACGTACACGAGGAACGCACGCAGCTTAGTTGATATTTACCCTTTTTGTACACCTCCAGATGCAGGGGTGTTTTTGAGGTGAGTGAGGTGAGTTGGGTGTTACCTAAGGTNGGAGAATGTTGTTTCCAGAGTATATTTTTTAATTACTCACCAAATCTACCAGGGTCATTGCTGATAGATACTACCTCGTTGTCTTCTTGCAGTTCATGGCAAAGATCTTGTAAATCTAATGTTGTATTGAAGCATTTTCCCAATTCGCTCGATGCAGTACTATTACTCTCAAGTATGCATTCACAGTGTGGTTGATACCCTCTCTCGTCTGGGATTCGAAAAGTAGCATCATTGTAGGCACACTCTTCTAGTTGAAAATGCTTTCCTCTGTAATTCACTCCTAGGTGCAGCACGACGATCACCTTTTTCTCATCGCCCGCGTTTGCTTCACTGGTGGTATCAGTACCGACAACACCATTCGCTCCGGTTTCGGTTTTGTTGGCAGTGTCACCATCGGTATTATTTTTAGACGATTCCAATCGTCCATAAATGTCATCGATTTTTTCACGGACACAATCGGCGGCCGTTTCCAAAATGTGGGTCTCGCGAATATTAATGTTGGACTTGAGTTTGAGTGTAGAGCCGCCATCCTTCCTGAGACGGCGTATGAGCACGCTCGTTGGATTGTCGGGGACGCCACGAAATGGTCCAAATCCGGTCACGATAAACGAGCAGCTAGTTTTTTTTACTGCGGTGGCCGAAACGTTTCTGGAGGCTTGGTCCGTAGCTGAATTTACAGGTGCCGACATTGACATTGTGTTGGTGTTGTAATTTTATTTGGTGCACTGTGATTTGAGATTGTGACTTTGACCCATGAGAAGACTTCTTGACTTGTTTGACCGCCGCCCGCCGCCCATCCAGCGCAAAAGTGCTACATGCAAGACGCTTGTTCCAAAAACTCGCAAATGGTCGGGAGTACTTATTCCTACGAATGTACATGCCGGTCATTTTGGCATTCTGTATTGAATTCCTGACTTGTTTCTTCAGATTCGCTGGCTCGCGCCACGGGAATGATTTTTTTGAGCAGCCGGCCGGCGGCACAGGCGCAAATGAACTAAATCATGTAGGAATTAATATATCCCGCTACATAGTTTGAGGAATAGTATAAATAATGCCGGGGCCATTTCGAAAAAGCCAAAATGGACCGGCATTTGGAACATGTATGCGTCTTGCATTTTGTAGTAAAGTACACTACTAAGCTAGCTATTCCTGTTACTTCCCTCAGTATTCCCAACACCTGCAGAATTAATGTTGAATATTCAAAACCTACATGAAACAATAAATCTCTCCAAGTCTTCGCCTTCTAAATAACATATTACAAACACATAATGCCACATACACAATAGCGGAACCCCCAAATGAAGGTGACCATGATCCCAACAAATTAACTCCCGGTGCCCGTCACTAATTGCCCGTCTTCATAACATGTACAGCAGCTACATGTCATTTTGTCACAATCAACAGTCAACACCTTAAGTTGTGTATATGCTAGGCTTGCGTCCCTTCTCTCACAAATATTGGTTGTTATAGTGCCCGTCAGATCATTCCTATGTAGTGCAAGCACCTCTGTTGCATCACAATACGACAAAGTGTCAGTTCTGCAAGTTCACAAGCAATGTCTTGCCAAGGAGAAAATATTATACAAAGTAAACACTCACTAATTCTCAAAGTATTCTCAAAATGCTCCACAGGAAACCTCCCTGAAAATTTATTAGAGTGAATGGAAAGCTCCTGCAGTCCATCATAAAAAGGCTCGGCAGTCTGCGGCAGCTCTCCCAACATGGCATTCTCATCCAGATAGAGCTCCTCCAAACTTTCAAATCCGTAGTAACTCGTGGGAATCGACCCAGTAAGTTGGTTCCGAGAGGCACGAAAGTCCTTGAGCCACTTGGCCTTGGCAAGACTTTCGGGGAGAGGTCCCTTCAACTTATTATCCTGAACTTCCAAATCTTCAATAGCATTGGTTTCATCCCAAGAGTCAGGAAGGTATCCAGTCAATGAATTGTTGTTCACATTGAGGATCCTCAACGACTTGAGATTACCAATCTCGTCGGGCATTGTCCCAATAAAATTATTATTCTCCGCATCCAACCACTCCAAATTCTTCAACGTTGCGATAGCATTGGGGAATGTCCCATTAAATCTATTTCGATCAATGAAGATGGTCCCTAGCATTTCATTATCTTGAAACGTTGCAGGGAATCCGCCCCCTATATAATTCCCACCCAGTAGGAGGGTATGCAGCTTTGTCCATGACCCGAGGCTTGCGGGGATGGTCCCAGTGACATAATCGTCTTGGATTTCGAACCACCGCATTTCCGTGAGTTCACCCATTTCGCTTGGAATTTGGCCGTAGAGGTTATTCAGTTTACCTGTGAAAAATTAGGAAATCCACTTATTCATCAGAGAGGAATGTTGCATGAAAACCACGTCTTTCTCCACATGAAAGAGTCAAGAGGGAACAAGAAGTTACACAATTTTTTGTCACACAATTCTACTCACCCATCCCAATCCTACAAATTTTATCAAAGTCACCCACCACATCAGTCCTCTTCCTACACCCCCCGAACTCCCCCCCACACCCATCACTAGCCCCATCAATACCAAACCAAAAACACTCACTCTCCTCCCCCAACCAACCCTGTTTCTGTTTCCAATTCGACCCATCCATGGCATAATAAAACAACGCTGCAATATACCGTTGTTCAAATTTCGCATCCTGGGGATCCAACCTCATGGGATCAGTGTCCGCCATCCATATTGCCGCGAAGTACTGTGGAGAGCCCTGTTCTTTGAGAGCGGCGCCACTGAGGGGTTCCAACGTCTTGACAATATCAATGAATCGTTCAGAAGTTGGCATGCTCGATGGTGCATCGCTTGGCATCAACGAGGGAAAACTGGTGGGACTGCTGGTCACGACGGTAATACGAGTTTCCTCCCGACCCTTTGCATAAATTAATGTCACGGGTACCGCCACTGCCACAATGACCACTACCAGGATGATGACTGCCCCACAAAAGTACTTGGTGTACTTCGTCTTCTCTTCCTTTTCAATTTCGGCATCGGATCGAATAATTCCCACGGCATCCCCGTCAATGGCAATGGTTTCGGCGACGAATGCTTGGATACCACCCGATTCATCAACTTGGACAAGGCCATCATTAGTAATTTCCGCCATGATTTCAGTGTCGGCCTCGATGATGTTGGGATAGTACGCCGCAGATGCAGTTAGTTCGCCATTGGCCCCCTCTTGTTCAACATCGATTACGTCATCGCCATCGTTGTATTTCTCATGCTGCCCTACCACCTCTAGCCCGCCCTCCTCCTCATCGTTGTACTTATCATTGTAGCTACTGCGATCTTTGGCATGCTTGTCCTCGTCGTCGTCTATGCTGGCACTTGCCACGGCTGCAGTTGCAGTGGCCGCTTCCTCCCCATAGTTATTATTATCATCATCATCATCATCATTCATGTCGTTGGCGCTCGAGTTGGCCTCAATCTTCTCATCAACCTGTGCCAACGCAGCAGAAGACTTGTCCTTTTTCTTCTTTCGTTTCTTCTTACCTCCTCCTCCTTCGCCGCCTTCACCATCGGCCGATGATGCAGAAATACGCTCCTCTAATCCACCCTCGGCGGCACCGTCGGCAGCCTTGGTTTTTTTCTTCTTCTTCTTCTTGCGCACAACCTCGCCGCCCTCGTCATTGCCGTCACCATTGGCTTCGCCAGTGGCAGAGCTCTTCTTTTTCTTCTTCCTTTTGGCTTGCTTGGCGGCGATGCGGGCTTCTAGATCGTTTTCGTCTTCCATCTTCTACTGTTTGGGTTGGGAATTTGCTGTTGGTGGTTGCTGGTTACTTTGATGGGGCGCTAGAGAGAGATGGAGCTTGATTGGGGACGTTGGGTGGGGTTGGCGGCTGGGGCGTATCTATTGCTTAGCCTTAGTTGAGGCGGATTGGGATTTGGGATTCGGGCAGAAGTAATGTCAAATCTGTGTCAAACTAGGTCAAACCTCTCGCTCGTCAAACCTACTTTTACCACTGTCATTGTCAAGCAAGCAAAAGCAAGGTCAAGTTTCTTAGATCCCATTTACAAAGAAGTTAGGGATATTGTACTTTTAGGTACGTAGGTAGATATGTATGACAAAAATAGTTCATGCGAACGGATACCGGGATCGGGACTACTTAGGGGTTGGTCGTACAAAAGTGAACATCTCCACATTCAACGCTGGAACTAATATAAGGAGACATTCCACTAGTATTAGATGAAGATGGGTACGTACCACCTTTACTCAAACCCGTAGATACATAACAACTCAAATGAAATCGGTCATCTCACGGTCATCGTCGGTCATTTTACAACTTAATCACAATTTCAGCATCCCTATCAAATATCTGGGGGGCGAGGGGCGGGGCCAAA
>JAZGVS010001203.1:0-10410 GCA_037356235.1 Bacterosira constricta
CCCATCTTTAAACTTGCAGGTGTACTCTGCAAGGGAATATGCATACGTAAAATTGGATAAATGCCGGGCACTAAACTCATGAAGTACAGGCATTGACGCACATGCAATGTGATCAAAGATAAATGGCTTGTTTTCTGCATCGTTGCCAACAATAAGGTGATGTAGGATTTGAGGAGGACTGCCTTTGGGAAGTCTCCCCCCGCTGTTTCCAACAAATTTCACTATTTTTGCCAAGCCAAGGGTTGTTTGCACTAAATCTCTGTAGCGGAATGTGTTGATCTCTTTCAAAGTGCGGGCTAGTATTGTGCTGAATTGAAGGGCCATTCTTTGCTGTTGCTCGTGTCCATGTTTGTTTTGTCTTTTCCCTGACTCTCTGCTCCGCCTGTGAAGAAACTTTGGTACTGTTGTCCAAAATGCTGCCACATCATGAGGTGACAAAACGTCCAGATTGTCATAAGTGGCGTCAAGTGCTTCTCCCAACGTTTTACATTCTGACATTCTTGGAATTCTACCCCGACGCGAGGAAGTGTTCCATCGTGATTGTGATGGGTGCAGCGGATGCCGAAGAGTTGACATCAAGTAGTTGTGTTGATATTTCATACTTGGTATACTGCCCATCCAACACCCTGTTCTCATCTCTGGCAATGGTTCGAGGGCGAATTGGCGAGAAAATATGGGAGCTGTGGGCGAGACGGGACGAATCACATACATGGCTGCACCCGGGATCACGGCTGCACATTGGACTGTATCCATCAACCGACAACACGCAGGCGTTGTGATCGCATTTCGCCCCAGCCAAGGCTGCCATCGCGATATAAAACGGCATCGTTGTATCAACGACATGATGAGTTCGAATCCTAGAGATCTTGGATCTTGGTAGTGGTCATAGGTGGTGATCTCCTCCCTGTCTGTCTTATCTTCCGCTCCATCATTCAATGCACGATGATGATGTCCACGATGGACGATGGTGGACCCGATGGCACTCTCTGTCTCTGGATGGCACAATGAAATAATGATGACGTTTTCATTCTACACCTCATGTTGTGCGCTGCTACCTGCTGCTACCTGCTGCTACGATATGGTAGCGATACATAGCGAAACACTGCGAAACACATAAAAAGGCAATTTGTGTTATATTTTCGCTAAATCGCATTATTTATCGCCTTTACTTCTTACTACAGATGTGTCCATTTGCTTCGGAAATCATGAAGCCATCTTCATTGGGGAGGGAGCGAAGCATTGATCGAAGATTGAAGATGTGAAAGTGAATTTTGGTATTCTTGTAATGCTACGTTAAATTGGCAGTGATGGGGAGTGTGCTGGAGCCGCAAGCGATAATGATGGTGACGGTGAGACGGTGAGACGGGACGAATAGGATCGCGATGGAAAACGGCAGCAGCAACACGTTGCGAATTCGATTGCTTCGATTGTGGAGATTGGTGGTGGCGATCTCCATAGCTTCCTCCTTACTTTCACTTCGTACACCCACCTTGCTTCTCACTCAACGACCTTAATCACCTCAATCATTATTTTTTCATTGTGACATTGACGTAAGTCTTAGAATCAGCTCGCATCCTCGTCCGCGAACAATCCATGGCAATGGGCAATGTACATCATCCAAAACCCATAGCGAAACTGCTAGCGTCAGGGGATGATGGCTGAAACCACGCTTGTCGCACAACATTATTTCTATCGTCAGTTCTCACCAACATATTATGATGTCCATTGAGGACTAAAAGTGGTGCATTCAGAGGCGCTGCGAGCTAGAAGCTTCCATTTCGTCTATCATCATTGCCAGGCATTTTCTCCTTCCTTGACTCTGACAATGATCCAGCACAACGGCAACCTTCTGCCTGCCTTCATCATTCTACATGCACTGCTACCAACACTCCATAAAAAAGTACATTTTCTCCTACAAGAAACTTCGATATGCTTCTCAAGACATTGGTTACTATAAATGGTGGTGAGCTGAGACGTGCATTTGATATTTACGGAGCAATCCCTTCTTGGGGAGGGGAGCAGGGTCAATATTGCATATACTTTTACAAGACACCTCATTCCCAACGACAGGCTCGATCAGCTCGAAATATCAACGGGCTCGCACCTACTTGAATCAGTTGAACAATATGATTACTTTCATAAATAAAACTATGTTGAAGAAACGAACACTTGGGGTGTCTCACTTTACTCGATGGAATGGCACGTCATCCAGTACACCTAGCATCAATCAAATTGCCACATATTGCCCCACACTGAATTCCTATATATACGAACCTTTTCACTGAAGCGCTCTATCCCAACATTGAGCGAGAGTACCACCTTCCAGGCGAGCGATCGATGTGTGTGATGACCTGAAATCAAAAGATATACTCAGGACAATAATTGGCAAGGGTTCCCAAATTTCGCATGGCGGGTGAGACCAAGCATGTTGGATAGCAGACAACTGCAATGACTCTTGTGTGTTGGGTGCTGAATTTGGATGAGGATGATTACCAGATCTAAATTTTGGTTAGATATATTATGGAGGCTACCGTCTCGGCAGTACTATCCAGGCAATGAAGGAGTGGAGAGTGTGGAATAACCATGGGAATGTGCTCCGCCAGCCACCGAGTTCTTGACTTTTATATTGCAGTTGATGGGGCAGAGTAGTGCATTAGGGTTGACGACGCTTCCACAAACCAGGCAAACTTTAATCTTTTGTTGTTGCTTTCTGAAGGGTCATTTTTGGCTGTCTGAAGTTTCGAGGTGGGCAAACTTGTGAAATATTATGGTTTATTGACGGAAATTTTGCCGTTGCTGTTATTGAGTGGATTATTGTTGCCGAACGGATTGCTGTTGCTGCTGTTGTGGATGGAGGTGTCATTCATTCTGCTACTTCTGTATGAACTGCAAGTAATGCGCTGATGTTTGATTGACTGATTTGACTGTTTGTTGACTATTGCTGCATGATGATGTGCTGACGCTCGATGACCTCTTACACTGGAGATAATTTTGTTGTTCAATAGACTGTGTTAGCCTCCTTTTATGCCTTTTATGTTGTGTAAAGAAAGGGATGTCGTATCAAGCTGCAAATTATTGTCTCTAAAAGGTCTCTAGGGATGGGTTTCTTTAATAAATGATATCTCTTCATGCCATGTGCATTTCCTGTATTAATTTATTGTACTCTTCTCTATACTAAAATGAAAGGACAAGAACTCTAACTGTAGAATATGGATTTATTTTAGCTTAATGATTGGTCTCTTAGGCAGAAAGGGGCTTTGGCATTTGATCCGACAGGATCTTCGAGGGAGGCATGAAAAGGTTTGAATATTCCAATTCAAAAGATTGTCAATATCTACGAACAAGACAATAAATAAAGATTCTTCATCAGGTAGATGGCGCATATTTTGACAAATAGGTATGATGGCAATGCTGCAATGTTGCACAAAGTCATGTTCTTATGTATATTCTTTGTCGTTAAAGTATGATATTCCATGCAACAATCTAAGGAGTACACCTACTCATTGAACAACAAAGATCTTAGATAATGCTGCTTCTTGTCCCTATCTCTCCTGAGTGTGTTCCACTCCCAATATGGCACAGCATTTTCTTTCATGAACAGTGATGATTTTACACCCAACTTTAAATATTCTAAGAACTATGTCAATCAAACGAGTCAACTCAATCATAATATGGACTCAACAAAGATCTGAGATATTGCTGCTTCTTTCCACTGTCCTTCCACAGTTTGTTCCACTCCCAATATGGCACAGACACAACTGGCATTTGATCTAGATTGGTGACCTGCCTGTGCTTCAAAAGAGTGCTTCCTGTTGGGTTTCTTCCAAGAAAGTGAGATGGGCCATCAACCTCAATTCCAATCTTCTTTCCATTTATTTTTACGAGTGCATCTAGACGATAGCCTCTTTTGGTGAGCACTTCTTCTTCTGGTTGAAGGCCAATGGAGGATAGCTCCGAAATGACATCATTCTGCAACGCTGATGGGCTTGGCTCCATTGAGATGAATGCTTCGTACCACTTTTCCTGAAGTGATAGGGGCAATCTAACATTAGACTTCAGCTCCTCTTGCCATAACTGCCACTGATGAAGCTGGTGCAATGCTTCCAATGTGAAATCCTCCTCCTTTTGAAGGCAAAAATGAGTGAAAGTATCATTGAATAAAGAAGGAGCAGCCACGTTGGCCACTGCGTATGCCCAGGCGATGTTTGTTAATTCTTGGCTATTGCATTTTTTAAGTAGTGTCTCCACCGTCAGTTCAAATGATGAGAAGAGATGTTGGTTGATTTCCCCATTTGAAGCACATGCCCATAAAATATTAGCAATCCCTTGAGAATTGAACTCATCTTGCCTTCGGGTCGCGGCATCTTCCACTTTTCCAAAGAGAATAGGGTGGGATTCCTTTGCAGTTGCAAATGCCCATACTAGGTTAGAAAGAGCCTGCGGTTTAAAGTCATTCAAGTTGCCATGCAAAATGATATGATTTGCAACATTCTTGAAGAGCCTTGGATGTGACTCCTTTGCCGTTGCATATGCCCATAGTAGGTTGGAAAGTGCATGCGGCTTAAATTCATTCAAGTTGTCAAGTCCAATGATATGATCTGCTATTTTCTTTGAAAGCATGGGGTGCAACTCTTTTGCAGTAGCAAATGCCCATACTAGGTTGGAAAGTTCCTGAGGCTTGAATTCATTCAAGTTGGCAAGTCCAACTATATGATCTGCTATTTTCTTTGAAAGCATTGGATGTGACTCCTTCGCAGTTGCAAATGCCCATACTAGGTTGGAGAGAGCCTGCGGTTTAAATTCATTCAAGCTGACAAGGCCAATGATGTGGTCTGTTGTTTTCTTTGAAAGCCTTGGGTGCAACTCCTTTGCGGTTGCAAATGCCCATACTAGGTTGGAGAGAGCCTGTGGCTTAAATTCATTCAAGTTGTCAAGTCTAATTATATGATTTGTTATTTTCTTCGAAAGCATTGGATGTGACTCCTTTCCAGTTGCAAATGCCCATACTGTGTTGGAGAGAGCCTGTGGCTTAAATTCATTCAAGTTGTCAAGTGCATCAGTATGGCCTGCAATTTTTTTGAAAAGCATGTGATGAGATTCGCCTGCAGTCGCATACGCCCATACAATGTTGGAAATATGCTGCGGCCTGAATTCATTCAGGCTGTCAAGTGCAGCAATCGCATCTCCCGCTTTCTGAAAAAGTGCAGAGTTTGTTTCCTTTGCAGTTGCATATGCCCAAAGCATGTTCGAAAGATCATGGGCANCGCAGGCGTTGTGGTAGTATTTCGCCCCAGCCATGGCTGCCATCGCGATGGAAAATGGCACCGTTTTAGCAACGACATTGTAGATTCGATTATTTAGATCTTGGAGGAGGTTGGTGTTCTGTCTCCCTCTTCTGGCAAATAATGACATAACCGGCCGCGACCTATCGCCTCGCGACAACAGATTTTTGTTCGCAAGAAAGATTATGTTGCTGATTTTCGGTTTTGGTCGGGCATTTCCTTTTTTAGGGAGCGCCATAATAATCCAGCCCATTGTAGTGTATTGGCTAGCGCCTCCCGATCCGCGCTCCCGGCCGTTCTGCTCTCTTTACGGCGACGATAATGCCATCTTCGATCTTCGAGCACCATCTACCATCTTCGCCGCGTTTACTCTTGCTTGCAAATTGTTTGTGTTTTTTCTATCAACAAAAGAGTTCGTTGGCGATCATCCATTGCAAAGGATTGATCGGTCAAGTTAAATTTTTAATCGTCTATCTATTTACTCCATCATATGCAAGGAATCATTACTATCGAGGTCTGATTCGTCATCGATACACCCATACATCATCTGACAGCTATTCCGGTCTTCTGGAATCCCACATATTCCTAAAAATCGATTTACACCCATGGAACATATTCCATAACATTGATCTTTTCGAGTGCGACGACCACGCAAGAAAGGTAGAAAAATCCATGCTTCCGTTTGAAGATTATTGTAACAAATTAGAAAAAGAATGACTCTGCGCAATCCAATTTCAATCATTCTCAGTGATAATACTACTTACCTAGGATCGGTGATGTGAGAGAGATAATGACAAGAATGTACCAAAATATTGAGGGATGCGTTGGTTCCCAAGAAGGACATTCAGTGCAGGTCATTGGACAGGCTTGTTAATATGTTGCAGCTCTCCTGAACAGATGAACACTGAAAAATATTAACGGATGGATCGATAGTTTCACCGACGCCAAAGTCGACTTCACCGGTGTCAATAAGGTGTCCACAGAAATGACCGTAACTATCCCTGCACTCTGTGATCGTGGCCAAGTAAGGGCGTGTAAGTATAATGAAACATGAGCATTGGGTTTCATATTCTGATGTCAGCATGATGATTACCTGGACAGTTGGTGTTGTACTTTTCATTCATCATTCCCATTGCCAAATCTCCCAAAGGCGCGAGCAGTGCTCTCGAGGAACCAACGGCAAAAAACAATCCCTCCATGCCTGTCGGAGCAAGCCCAGCTGTGTTTTTACGTGATGCGGAATAGGGTTTGGTGATTTGTTGCATTATTCCCCAAGCATGAAACAAAGAATGATGGTGATGATGAGGAGAAAAGTGTGAAGAGCAATAGTACCTGCAAAACATCATACATAATCATACCTGTCCACGAGTCTTGTCTTGGTGACCATAACACTTGTCCCACTGTCATGAAAACCTGCCATATACACGACCCCAATACATTTGGGAGAATCGCAACAAATATAGGAGATACTGCCATGATCCATAGCTGTTTTAGGATCAAAGCATGAGATGATGATTTTCATTATCGCAAACAACTATTAATCCATGAGCTAATGTCATCACTACTTACCCCTGGCATGACCACTCTAAAATCTTCCAATGCACTTGTTAAAGCCTGAGCAAACGGTGGAAATATCAAACATCCAATCATATGGATACTTTGGATTGTATAGATTGGTATTGATTCACCAAACCTCCTCTCGAGGAATGGAGGTAGGACAATCTCACTTGCTGTCCATTGAAGTACAACAGGAACGCTCGCGAATGAAAATACAAGCACTTTCCACGTGTTACGCATCTGGAGAACGAAGATGAATTGTTTTAGTATGCGAACAATCCCTGTGCATGGGGAACTGGAACTGCCTCCTTCGTTATTTTTTGCATATTGTGTTCTGTACATTTTGTAGTGTGGCAGTCTTCTACGCTCTCCATTTCTCTCACCGTCGCTGTCCGATTTGTATTGTTCATCATCTTCGTCTTGTGCTATGGAGTGTTGGTGTATGGGTTGATAGCTATTAGAGAACCATTTTTGTAAGATACTTTGGTCGACCATTGATTCAACAGGCCTGGCATCCAAAGGTATTTTTCTCAAGTGGCAATTATTGTTGTTGTCAGCAACATCACACTGCCCATCGTTATTGTTGTCTAAAGTGTCTTCATCATGAATGTCCGAATTTCTCTTTTTGATGACGCGACTACTGCTGCTACCTGTTTGATCATTGTGGTATTCCTCGTCCATATCATCTGGATCAAAGACAGTCCAATCCTCTAAAAAGCAGTAGGCGATGATGAATGTCACGAATAAAATTACCCATGTAAAAACCTGTTCAATATAGCAAAGAGGAGAACGAGACACACAAGTTGGATATTGTACATATATCATTATCAAAGAGCTGTATCAAACAGGAATAGTGAAAGCAATTACTCATACTAAAATATATGCGAACCAAAGACTATACTCACAATGAATTGTCTCACAGGGGTATATACACCTCCCACAGCCATCATAATATACCCGTTCCCAATATTATCGACATGGACATCCTCCCGCCCCCTTCTCATCCTATCCACAACAATTGCCACACATGCACCTGCCTGATTAATAAATGCAATGAAGTTTGAACAATCGATTAATACAAAACGGTACAATTCAATAACTGTGCTGCACAATACAAATGACTCAATAATAATATCATGTCTTACCATATTCGACACAGCATAACTCAAAGCAAACGAAAAAGGTCGTGTCTTCGGAGTTGTCAATTTCTTCAACGCAACACGATACAATCCTACACTCAACAATGCATCACCACACGGCGAAAACAGAAACAGCGCCACATACAAAACACTCGTCGACCGTCCAAACGCAAGTAATGCCCGCCCAACTAGCGCCACACTCAATGCCACCAATGAAACACGGCGTACACCCACCAAATCAACTAATATACTACCAGCTAACCCGAATCCAATATCGATGAAACTTTTAATGCCCAGTATGCCTCCTGCGCGTGTGTCGGAAATTCCGAACTCGTTGGTGATATAATTGTAGAGGACGAAACGCAGTCCGAAGGAACGGAAGGAGTTTAGGAATTCGAGGAGGAGTATTATTGTAATGTGAGATGGGAGGAGGAGGAAACGGTGGATGGATTCGGATGTGGCGGATTTGATCATGTTTGTGATGTTATGTTATTATGGTTTGTTGGTGTTGTTTGCAATTGAATGAGCTACATAGAGGATATGTGATAGGTATTAAATCAGCAGATGTATATCCATGAGATAATAGTATCATTTCTTGAGCGCGCGCTGCACAAAACGACGGAATTCGCAATAAATGATGATACACGATCTATCCCATACAAAATTGCAACAGCGGAGCGAAGAAAGAATGCATTCTCACCACAAAATATACTGTTCAATACAAGAATTGGGTGAGTTGAGAGTTCCTGAATAATAACCTCCTGTTTATTCCATGACACAGCTAATATTATGTAAAATGTTGATCAACTCACACGACATCAACATCAATCAAGCTGGGAAGTTAAGTGAGCGAAGAAGCGCAGTGATTTGTTCAAGATCAAGATCTTGTTTGTTTTAATGATGAGAAACTTCACCCTCTGAGCGGGCAAGGTAAGAAACTTCACCCTCTGAGCGGGCTACATAGGCCTTTACTTATAGGGGGGCCGAGTGCGCGCCCCCGGAAAACCCAAGCCATCAGTCGGAGCTTTCTCTGTGGTTGCTACTAACTGTCTCTAGTTAAGTCCATCTCACAGGAGTTTTATTGCCAACACAGATCCAGTGTTGGTCAAGGTGGCATGTGCCTCTGCTAAAATCGTTGATAATGTCAAAGAGCGATACAAAGAGATCTGACGAGATCTTCCGAAGCCAAGACAAGACAAGACTACATATCTTTGGCATTGGACATAAGCTAGGCACTGATTTGATCCTTCTGCATAGACGGGTACCACGATCAACCTTTTTTCCACAAGAGTTGGATGACAAACTTGTAAACCTAATTAAAAGTATTAATTTACATAGATTTACATGACCATTTTTTGGACGGGTGATGTCTCCCTGTGTGTGGCTCATTCTAATTTATTAGTGTTGAGTTTACCAAATGTGAACTAATGTAGGCAGTATCTTAGTTTTTGTAAAGAACGTTTAATTGTCGAGATATTGATCTAAAAGCGCATTGATTTTTTTAATTCTTTCAATAGTTTCCTCACCATTAATAGAGTTGTCAATTTGTTTTTGTTCTGATTGTGAGGCAAATTGTAAAGCGCACATGGCTAAAACATCTTGCTTGTCACGAACAGCATAGTTTTCTTCAAACTGCTTAATCATTACATCAATTTTTTTTGAAGCACTTCTCAGTCCTTCTTCCTGAGACAGTTCAACCGTTAACGGGTAAACTCTGTCAGCAATTGATATTTTAATTTTAAGCTTTTCGTCCATATTTTTTACTAATCAGATAGCTGCGCTATACAGTAATCAATTTCACGAATTAAAGAATTTATTTTGAACTTTGTTTCTCTTTTATTATCGTCACTGCCTAGTAGTGAGTTGGCCATCTTAAGTGTCTCATAATGCGATTTTAACGCTTCAATCTCATTTGACTGAGTTTGTATGATGTCTGCAGATTTTGTTAATTCGATTTGTAAATCCTGATTGTTTTTGTCTAATTTTCTTATTTTGAGAATCAGTTTTTCAATCTTATTTTCAAGAGTATCAATTATTTCTGCAATTACACTCATTATTTAGCCTATTCATTACTTAATATCACAAATTTAGTATTACTTTTTATTATTACAATATTTTATTTTTTTTTTTATCATAAAATAAGTAATTCATTGTAGTTTAATTAATTATAAATTGTGTTTTTTTTTACAAAGTTGAATGATTTAGTTTTTTATCTTAGCAGAAATGTATGTCATGAGATTTATTGTTGTTTTTCTGCTGTTTTCATGTACTTGTCTAGCGCAGACGAGCTATCCAAAAGACTACTTTAGTCCGCCTTTAGAAATTCCAATGGAGTTGTCTGGAAATTTCGGGGAATTAAGGCCCAACCATTTTCATGCGGGATTTGATTTTAAAACTTTACAAAGGGAAGGAGTAGATGTGCATGCAGTAGC
>JAZGVS010001204.1:0-10396 GCA_037356235.1 Bacterosira constricta
CACCCCTCCCCCCTCAATAATACCATCTGTTATTCATCAACCATTTGTTCGACCACGGCTGCGTCCTTCTTTGCTCGAATTTGCATTATAATTTGCCTTCCCAACAGAATATAGTAAATAGTAACCGGGCGTCATTTTTTTGGTCGATTGTCATAAGTGCACCGTGGACGCATACAATTCTCAACTGTGTGACCTTACCAAAATATCAGTTGCGGCCATACCTTCCTTTAGGACTTGGGCGTCGTGCGATATATACCATTCGCAAACGGGCGGAGCAAACGGCAATCGACAGAAATAACATCCAAACGACCACATTAAAAAAAGACGGCGCGCCCACCATCGTCCCATTATCATTATTTCCCCCCAACATTAAATTCCAATAATCAAAATATGGTGGCCACCAACACCAACACTCGTAATAACCGAGCCAAGGACGGAGAACTCTCAACAACAACCACTACTGCTCCCATCACCACTGCATCCACTGCCATCGGGGGAGGCAGTGCTAATAATGGTGCAGCTGCAGCTCCTCCAACGACCGCGTCTGCGACTGTGGCCACGGACAAACCCGGAGGAGCACCGCCCGGCTATCCTCATCCAATGTATGGGCATCGTGGTCCGCATCATCCTGGTATGCCTCCGGGTGGGATGCCTCCTCCTAGGTGGAACCATGGTGAGTTTATGTTTGGTTGATTGTCGTTGATTGTTGATTGTCGTTGATTGGCTCCGTGGCGTTAATGTATCGATGGCGAGAGCGCGCTGTTCATTTATTGATGAGAGTCATACTATTTCAACAGTAGGGGGAAGTACACTCATTTTAGTTTTTGTGATCATTTGCCAAATGGCCATTTTTGATGGAGATGGGGTGATTTGACTTTTTCAATGGGACCTTGCACCATAATGATGGGTCTTTGAACGGGATATAATACGCGGAGTGTTCCGTCTTGTTAGCCAGATTGTTTGATGGAGAGGAAAAACAGAACATGACGAAAGGGCTGAGGCGTTCCAATCCGACGGTTCAGCAAGCGGGTCTTTTTTATTGTGTTGTGCGACGATTGTATTGCAGAATGTAGAGTAGGATATTGCATGCTTCCATGCTGATTTGCTGGTGCATGGGTGCTGAAGGGCAAATCACACTCTATTTCAATGGCATTATGGTCTGGCACGATTTTTCGCGGTCATGGGCATCAGAGGGGAGTTTCCTTCGCAGAGCATTTGGAGACTTGAAAAAGCTCATTGGAAAGCGAGGGTTCTTTCAACCCATATTCTTATCTGCTTTTTAACTTTTTTATCACGTCCTGCCTTGGTGGATATTGTTATGCTGACGGGCTGCACACTTGTCAGGAGGCTACTCCAGAATTGGATTGTTATTTATTGTTTCGAAGGGACAACATGCCGTGAATACCAGCTTTGTATTGTACGGGTGTTGAGCATTCAGAAACGTTTTTTGCAATTGAAAAGCAGCTTCAACTCTTTTTCATTGGATAGTTTTGCATCATTTGTGTCGTCTTGTTCTTCTGGGGAGTTTATGATCAGCGGTTCTAGGTCTGGCTGAAATGACAGCTCCTCGCTCTTGTATGTACATGTTCGAGATTTTGGTACCATTATTTAGATGGGAGTTACTATTTGGATGGGACGTGTCAAGTTGTGCAAGTCACGAGAGACTTGAATTCATCCTCTCTCAGTATTTCTTATTATTTATTATTGCAGTCTCGTACGGTGCATCATCAACCAACTAACAAACATTCATTTTTGCATCCACCATCTCCATCAAACAGGTCATCCGCCCCATCCCAGCAGCTATCATCCATACTACCACCAACAATCCCACCAACATCACAATCCCTACGCCCCACCTCCTCCAGGAGCACAGCAGCATCCAGGCCAACAACATCCAAGTCAACGTCCGCCAAATATGCACTATCCACCACATCATGCTGCTCAAGCAGCTGCCATTGCTGCAGCTGCTGCGGGACGATATCCTCATTATGGGCATTATACAGCGGCGCTCAAGAGTGGGTCGAATGTGAATGCTAAAGCAAATGTGAATGCTGGCAAGGACAAATCAATTGCTTCGAGTTCAACTGCGCGCTGGCAAGAGTGGTACTAGTGACTCAAAAGTGACTGCGGAAGGTGCCGCTTCGGCTGTGGCCCCTGCCAAGGCAACTGCCACTGCCGCTGCATCCAAGTCGAACAACGCGCCGGTATCGTACTCGACACCCCCAAAATCCAAAACATGCAATACGACCGTTCTTTCCATGAAGGCGCCCACCAAGCCCACTTCGGAAAAGGAAAGTGTGGTGGATCAGGCTGTCAGAATCAAGGAGGAGAAGGAAAAGAAAAGCAGCAGCAACAGTGGCAAGAATGCCAATACCACTGATGGAGTATTAGTGACCAGCAGCAGCAGCAGTGGAGTGGCAACCAAGAAGTCCACTAAGGAAATCCCTGACAATAAGAACAAACCCAAAACTTCCGCTGGACATGCAATCCACACTGGTCCTACTCCACATCCTCACGCAGCGCATGGCCATTATCATCCATATCATCATCCTCCGCAGTATCCTCACATTCCACCGGGAATGCATCCACATCATTATCGACATCCTGCGCACTATCCTCCAGGAATGCAGCAGCAACAACAACAACAACAAGCTCAAGCTCAGGCTCAGCATGGACAATCACAACATGGACAATCACAACAGGCTCAAGCACAAATGGCGGCACGAAAGGCTCACAAGGCGCATCAACAGGCGCAGTTGAAACAACAGCAGCAGCAGAGTCAAAAGCATACCAATACAGTGCACACTGTGCACAATGCTCAGGGAGCTCGTACTGCGGCTAGCAATACTGGATATGGACATGTATCTACAGCAGCAGCAGCAGCATCAGCTAGTGGTGCCAATGCTGTGAGCAAGAAGAAAGTGGCAATCAATAGCAATTCGAATAATCGATCATTGCATTCCGATGGTCGTGATAAGGCTGCTTCGGCGTCGGCGACGAGCAAGAATAATGCAATCGGTAGGGTGTCATTGAATAATAGTAGGCCGGTGAAGAAAAGTAGTGGGAGTACCAAGTGGACCAAGGAGGAGGTAAGCGAAGAAGTTTTACATGTCATGTGTCACATTTTCTATGATTGATTCATTTATGATACATGCTCACTTTGATTGTCTCCACCTACAAAATTGATACACATCACATGTTATACTCTGCAATTTGTTCCAACAATTTTTTTGTTCAACTGACATGTATCAAATTCATCAAACAACAAAATGATAACAACACAGGACGATGCCCTCCGCAAGGCAGTGGATGAAAACGGACCCAAAAATTGGAAACAACTCGCAAGCCACCTCCCCGGTCGCACAGAGGTCCAATGCCTACACCGCTGGACAAAAGTCCTCAAGCCCACCCTAGTCAAAGGACCATGGACCCCCGAAGAAGACGCCGCTGTCGAACGCCTTGTCAAACAGTACGGTGCCAAAAAGTGGAGCATCATTGCGAACCATCTGCCCGGTAGAATTGGCAAGCAGTGTCGGGAACGGTGGCACAATCATTTGAATCCGGATATTAGCAAGGAGGCTTGGAGTACGAACGAGGATAGGACGATATTGCAGTATCATGAGAGTAAGGGCAATCGATGGGCGGAGATTGCGAAGTTGTTGCCTGGACGGTGAGTCATGAGTCATGAGCAGCAAGTGAAGATCTCTGTTTGCATTCCATGGTGTCTCACATTCATTATTTATTATATACACCATCACTGCGTCACTTATGTTTCAATCTTGTTTCACCAGAACGGACAATGCCATCAAAAATCACTGGAACTCGTCCATGAAACGCAAGATTGAAAAGTACCTCTCCAACTGCGATACCGATTCGATCCGTTACTTGGACGATGGTCGATTCAACTTTTATGGTGATATCGAGGGTGTGCTCACGGCCGTTCGTGATCCGCCCGATGGAAGCAGTGCGGCCAGTAAGAAGGCGAACAACCCGAGTCGAACCAACGCGGGGGCGAGTAGCAGGGGCAGGTCCGGCGATGACAATCACGGTGTCAGCGTTGCAGCTGGTGGTGCTCAGACACCTCGAATGAGTATGCGCTCGTCCAATAAGACGACCACCTTTTCAGAATCGTTGTTTTCGAACCACCACTCGGCGTATGCGAACAGCGCGTCGCGAAATCTGTTTGATGACACGGTCAAGCATGCGGATGGAAATGATTCGGATGTGGACGACTGGTCGGGCAATAATATTTTCATCTCGCCGCAGAAAAATCAAGCTGATAATGAACATGAGGGAGTTGGCACTGGCGAAAATGATCACATTATTGGCATGGCTGACTTGGATCAAAAGCGACAGCTTCGATCAACCTTCACCTCTGGTAGGGCATCCATCTTGGAAACGCCCAAGGATAAGAGAAAACATCCCGCTCGATCACCGTTCCACTCGATCAAGACACCTGACGTAAACAACATGGATTTGCGAGGCTTCACTCCACTCTCGAACAATGGCAGGAGGGGAAACAACAGCAATCACTTTGCCGATATCTTGGATTCGGGAATCTTCTCGCCAGGCTGGCCGTTGGGCAAGGATTTTGTCATGGAAGCATCTGCCGCCGCCGCTGCAGCAGTAGGAGGGAATGCCAACAATATTTCTACACTGTCATCATCGTTCTCGTTCTCCGAGGGAGTCAAGACTCCACATGCCAGCGATCATCCTCGCATGTGCATCGCCAACGTCCGCTTTGGAGATAGTCCTGAGAAGGCACTGGAAAGGATGCAGCGCGAGGTGGCCATTTCACCCATTTGTAACCTCAAGGCAATGAATAAAAAGAAGAAGCGAAAGTCGTTGTTTGGAGATGGAGACTCCTCGAAAATGCACAAATCGGATCATGGAAAGTCGACGCAAGATGTGGAATACCCCTGCGTCACCCCAAGTTTTTCTGTATCATCGAGCACTACGGTTACAACACTTCCACTCACCGTTTGTTCGTCAGTATCCTCTGTCCGAACCACCCTTTCTCTGGAAGAGCTGAGCAAGATCCGCCCAATCCAAATCAGCTCCTCTCTTCAATCAGCCAAGATGAAGGAAAACAACAATAATAACGGTAAAGGCAGCATTGGCAACAGTAACAACCAGAATAAAATGACCACTTCACCTGATTGCTCTGGCATGGAGCCAAAACACATCACCCAAGACACTCCTCCGGCTATCACTGGAAACAAAAATGATGCCAATGTTCATTATCGTTCAACACCTCCCTTCTCTCCACCTCACAACTTTGACAAGGTGGGATCCATCCTTCAGTCTGCCAAGAAATTGGATGCGGGCACGCCTGCTGAGAAGTTTTGGTCGAGTGTGGGTGGGTTGGATAACTTTACACCATTTAAAGTGAGGGGCGACGAGGAGGAAGGTAGTGGTTTGATGTCACCCACGTCCAACAGTGAGTAATGATCTGTACTTATACAATATTTGGATGTGATGTGTTTGGTTTCTCTATCTAACTTCTTGCTATCAATTTTTCTCCACTAGGCAAATTCTTTGAAACTTTGTTGGAAGACAAAGGCTCTGCCCTGAAAGCACCTGATGTCGATCGCTGAACTACAATACCATCTTATGAAGGTTTGATTGACATGTTTAAAGAGTGTCACCATCTGCATCTATTGTCACTGCTTCTGCTATATGTATGGGAAGGTTTGATTGATATGTTTAAAGATTGTCACCATCTGCATCTACCATTGCTTCTACTATATGTATGGGCAGTATGTTGTCGACTCCACCACAATGCAGTAATGAAATATAAAAGTACCCTCTAATGTACCTTATTTTCATTCTAGATTTTGTCTGGGAAGGAATTGTGAAAGGTTCGTTACAATGTTATTAATTTGTTCATCAACAATAACGACAGCTCTCTCACCTACGGATCAGTGTGCTGGTACATCCAGTTATAGTATAGGTAGTGTGCTGTGTCTGTATACACGAGCCCCTGGTGATGAGGCTGTGCTTTTTCCAACGCTGTATTGGAGAACCTACTATCTCTGTAGCTGTGTCTGAAACTGAAAAAGACATCCCGGAAGACTCATTGGCTCTGAGTAGAAGGGTCGTGACATGGTTGGAGAGCGAGGAAGGCCTTGATTTTTCTAGAGGAGAGCACGGTTGAGAGGAGATGGTAAAATGGGGACTGATGCCATCGTCCCAAAGATGCCGCAGTAGGACAAGCTTGGAGAAAAGTACCTACGAATCTCTACGAATCATAATGAAGATCAACTCACGGAATCCACTGAAGAGATGCGATGAAATGATCAGGCTTAGAAAAGACAGAGTAGTGTGGATTCATATGCTCTAATGGTACATGTTACTCGATTAAATTTCTTGTGTTTGTGTGCGTGTGTGTGAGAATGAAAACTAACTGCACCGTATTCAACTATAGTTCATCACATTGGTTGTATGGTACATAATATTATATGGCATATCTCTGTCAAAATACTGTTCCGACAAAGCCAACCAATAGTTTTTTCCAATTCCCATAATCATACATGACATCTTCATTCTCCCCGCTTGAAATAACCTATTTGACTTTCAACTTCCCAATCAACAAATCTATTCATCCATTGGATATAGTCCTCCGGCAACTCCCTGTGCTTTATAATTGGTTTTTTATTGAGACGACGCGCTCGTGCTTTGCCTAACGTTGCATTGCATTTCGCCTTTAGACCAGTCGCATCCTCCACACTCCTCAACAAAGAAGCTGTCCCATTCGCATTCAAATCTTCAAAGCGAAATGGAAAAAGAGCCCGTGTTCCAAGAAAATCAGCAATAGATAAATGATTCTTGATTTTCTCGCGTCGAAGATGGACAATGCTGCTAAACCCTCGTTCGGATCCATCATGTTGATACTCATATTTATACTCTCCCAACCCCACGACCACTGGAGCATCCTGCAGGGAGCAAGGAGCAGCGTCCCAATAGGAATAATCATCCATGCACTTTGCATTTTGCATCCCCTCTTGCGTTCGACTCATATTCGCATCGCTCGGACCCCTCTTTCCTATCCATGGTTTGGTCACAAATTCTTTCCAATGCAATGGTTTTGCGCCCTGCTGTCTCCATCCCACGGAATAATCAATATTTTTGTTGGTATTTGGCCAATGGACGTGATCGTGGGAATGATGTGGTTCGACTCTCATGGCTTCTATCCAATTGTATGGATCGCGAAACATTACGATTACTACAGCGGAACCCTCGGATATTTTGTTTAGATCTTCTTCTTGGAAGCCGTGCTTCCATCGCTTGTATTGATCGGTCACCTGCGTGTGACAATTCCGACCATGATGAGCTAGTGAGAGAATGCCAACGACTGACTATCCCTTGGTATGATCACTCATCCCGAATGAAGCACACTCACCTTGATATCTTCATTGAAACATTCGACAAGATGATCTGTGATCCAATTGGTACCACTGTGACGTTCCCCCAACAAAATTAAATGCTTCACCGGTTCCGTGGGTTTGGATTTTTCCATAATAGGTTCAGACGTATCGATAGTAGCTCCATCAACGACATCTGTATATGTATCCCGTGACTTTATCACGACAACAGCATTCATGGAGTATATGCTGGACTCACGCAAAAAGTGCGTGCCGGTGATGAAGCATAGTGCTGCGGCGCCGAGCAATTTGAGATTCATGCTCGTGCTCGTGCACCCATTGTTATTGTTGCTGTTGCTGCTTCCGCCGTTAGCCGGATCGGTCGTCGTAAGAGGCAGATTCATTACGATAATGTGTTTTCCTGATGAAATGTATGCATCTGCGAATGCAAAGTGCAGATCGCTAGCAAGCCTTGGCTCGCTTGCTGGGTCGTCGTACCATACTGATCAAATCGCTGATCGTCGTTGGGCTCTTTCAGGGTTGAATTTCGATGCTGGGTGTCAAGGTGGAGGGGGCAAGTTCAGAATGTGGCTTCCCTGTAGAATGTAGTATGAGTTCTACATACGCAAGAAAATATTATGCAAGAATCCTAGATTTGCCGCTAACTCCGTAACTATTAGACCTTGTGCTTGGACTTTTAGATGACAAGGGGGGAAATTGAGTTGGGGTATGTACCAAGGTGTATATTTCGCGTATGTACACTAAATTATAAAACTTGATATTCGACACTCTGCGACGAAATTATTAGTGCAAGCACGAGAAGTACACGAACCGTTGAACCCTGACCTACCCGCCCCTGGACCATGGCATGATGAATGAGTTTTATCACGTCCTGCACCTGCATGAGAATGAGATGCATAACCCATCAGAACACCAAACCGCCTTCTCGTCATAATAATAATATCTAATTGAATAGCCACCAGCCAATAAAAGAACGATCAACATGTCATCCGACGCAGCCGAACCATTACTAGACCCCGACGAGGGAGAAAATCTCCGCCCGCCCACCATCTGCGAACGCCTCTTCGGCTGCGTCTTCTGCCTAATAGCAATACCCATCGCCTGCCTCGGCATGTGCTGCTGCTGCGCTGCCGCCACTGCTGATCAAGCCGTGAATAAGGCTCGTGGGAAAAGATGGGATGCGACACAGAGCAAATGGGTCGTTGATAAGTTGGAGGAAGAGGCGGCCGAGGTTGCCAAGTTGCCAAAGGATGATGACGATATTCTAAAGTTGGCCAAGGAGGAGACAGAAAGCGAATCCACAGCATCAGCATCAGCATCAGCCACAACAGTCAAGGAAACTGAATATTACAATGTACTGGGCGTGGCCGCGGACGCATCCGACTCTAAAATCAAAAAGGCATACTACATCCAAGCCAGAAAATGGCACCCGGACAAAAATCAATCAGAAGAAGCCAAGGTCAAATTCCAGGCCATTGGCGAGGCCTATCAGGTATTGAGCGATGACAAACTACGCAGAGTATACAATAAGGAAGGAAAGGATGGTCTCAGCGGGGACAAAACCGAGGTGGCCATGGATCAAGTCGATCCATCCCTCATATTTACATTCCTGTTTGGTAATGATTCCTTCGATGATATTATTGGTCGGTTGCAGCTCGTCACACAAACCTTGGTGGGGGGTGCTGCTTCGCCAGAGGACCAGGCTGCTGGGAACAAAATCACACGGCAGCAAATGGTGGAATTGGAGCGCCGTCGCGTCGTTCGCTTGGCGGTATCACTTAGAAACAGAATCCAAGACTTTGTGGATGGGCATCATGTCAATGGCGCCAAGGCCCAGTGGACAACCATGGGAGAAGAGCTAGTCGAGGTTCGCTACGGAGAGCAAATATTGAACACGGTTGGTACCACATACAAATTAGTGGCCAAGCAGATCATCGGAAGCTGGTCGGAGGGATTGGATGCCAAGGTTCAGGCTGCCGGGATGCAAATGGATGCTGCCAAGAATGCAGCCAACGCCGCACAAACCACACAAAATCAGGATGGAGGTGGGTCCAACGAAGATGCACTGCCCGCCATGATTGAAATGATGTGGAATATTACAGTTATTGACATTTCCACAACATTGCGCGAGGTGGTCATGAAAGTTTGCAAGGATGCGAGCGTGCCGGACGATGTTCGTAAGAAGAGGGCGAATGCAATATTGGAATTGGGTGTGATATGGGAAGGGATCAAGAAGAAGGAGACGGATGATGTGCAGAAGAGTGTGCGTAATATGTATGCGAGTGCTACTGCTGCGGCCATGGAGGCAACGCTTGATAAAGTTAAGAAGGAAGAGGAGAAGCATCAGCATCAATAAAGTAGTGTGATGCTTGCTGAGCGCTGAGGATGTGCGTTGCTTGTTGTGGTTGGATTGTTTCATTTTGTGATGATGATTGTTTGTTGTGTTTTGATGTTTGCGTATTATTTGTCGTGGTAGGTATGGTCCTGGTGTGGTGGTATTGTGAGCTATTCAAAAGTATTGAGTGCAAGTTAGGGTACCGCAACACAATAAAATAACGAAGGAGATGATATTAATAGCTCAGGGTAAAACTATAATGGGGATATGATATTATGACTCACACAATTGCTGTCAAGTTAGTATGACAAGATTCTTATTCAACTTTATCTCGTACTTTTCCAACTGCCTTGACTGTATTGTGCGTCGTCTCTGTGAATCAAGATTGAAATATAATCGTCATTCCATGTATCCCATTGATCTTCCATGACATCTGCCACAGCTTGGCTTAGTATATATAACATAATCATTATCCTTTGATTAATTGTCGTGGATACAATAGATGATAATTGAGTAGATGAAAAAGAATTGAATAGAACCGCATTACTTTTTAATTTAGAAGAGCTCTCGTGTTGATTAGTTCCGTGTCGTTGTTTATTGCGCTGCACTGGAGTATATTCACGAGGTACTGCTAAACCTCAATTATTGTACTACTTGATCAAAGACCGTGTGACAC
>JAZGVS010001205.1:0-10404 GCA_037356235.1 Bacterosira constricta
ACCAACAACCAACAACCAACAACCAACAACCAACAACCAACAACCAACAACCAACTAGGGGGAATCCCATTCATGAAATCAATATCATCGGAAAGTGTCTAGCGTCATCTCCAGCCACTCCAAAAGGCAGAACGAAACAACCACGAAATGACATGCAAAGTATGCACAAAAGAAGGCCAAGCAAAAGAAGAAGAAAGAATGATGATGAATAAGATGATGTTCCCCACATCAACGATGTCTTCTGCTTTTGCAGCCCTAGCAGACATACATAGCGGTACATTCTACACTGACGCAACTAGAGCCCTCCCAATCATCTCACTAGAAGGCCATCAATATTACTTTATTGCTTACAACTACAGCACAGAGGGAGAAAACAGTAAAGTTAACTTTGGAAGTTAGAAGTTATATATGGCTTTTGGACTCAACTCCAACTTTACTAACTTTTTCAATTTTCCAAAATGTTCTACTCCAACTTTCCTTGCTTTTTGTCATTTTCAGGATTCCCAACTTCCAACTTGAGAAAATTAAAGGTGGAATCAATATAGTAACTGTAACTTTTGCAAAGTTTGGTTAGATGCCCCAACTTTAACTTATGTGAAGTTCATAGGTAGGTTCATGTGCATCATAGCAGATCAAACAGACAGAATAAAGCATACAAGCTATGCTTCAACCACAGAGATGCACACATCAACATGCAACAACAAAAGCAACCAATGCAACAAACAATCAAGTACACTGCCCCACCTCCCTAGAGGAGATTACGCCAAGCCCCTGCCCCAACTCCACCACCATCTCACATCTCACCCCCCATGCATGCCCCCACACTCAAGCATCATTTGTATTTTGCCCTGCAGTTACTCCATTGTCATTGCCACTTGCTTTGTCATTGCTGTTGCCACTCGTGTGTGCTGTCACAGTCTTCCAACAATCATTGCCATACAGTCCACCAAATAACTACCGCCACAAGTGTATCAAATGATCACATCAAACAGAATGATTACGGTCACCATGCTCACAAGATCACATCATTCCAGTCAGTGGTTCCTTAACACATAACTCTAAACACTGCACAACACGGCACACGCTCCAACAACCATCCTTAATTTTTTCCCGAGCCATTTCAAACAATCCAAACCATAGCTAAATTGTTGAAAAGGAAGGGCACAACAAATGCCGCAGGATAGAAGGCAAAGAAGAAGCAGGTTCCTATCTATTGCAGGCTTTGAGCATCTACACGGGCAAGGTTCCCTTTGCAATGGCATGTAGACGGTGTGGCAGGTGGCCTGGAGGGATCATACCTAGGTATGAGAATCTAGTACAATATATGAATTGAACTGAATAAATATGAGCAAAAAATTGAAAATATAAAGACATAGGCAAAAGAAATACAAGCTAACTTTTGTCAACTTTGAAAGTTACTCTAACTTTACTAAGGTTAGGGAGATTCTCAACTCCAACTTTGTTAACTTTTTTAATTTTCCAAAATGCTCAACTCCAACTTTGATGACTTTTCTGATTTTCCAAACCACCTCGTCAAAGACAAGGGACACAAGCCAACATTCAATGTAACTGACAACCAAGCCATCAAGCCCATTGAAGGGTATACCAAGAAGGAGGAATGCAGGTGGCAATTTGTCGAGCCATCCAACCATAACGCAAATACAGCGGAACGTGGCATCCAAACGTACAAAAACCACTTCTTCATTAGCGGCCTATGCCCAACTGGAATGCCCATCCATTCTTAGCCCCTACAGGTACAAGAGCAGTGATCTATGGCAGCCCAGACAATAGAACATCACAGGGACCACGCGACACAGATGCATGTCAATACTGTGGCCCATTGCTTGACCAGTACCGGAATGATTATTTCTTTTACCCAGTAACCAACTTGTACCACATTTCAGCATCTTTTGATCTCTTCCCACAGTATTGTATGGTGCCTGCATCCACACCCAACCATCATACCAATGAAGTCTATAAAAAACTCATTGATTCAATTGGCAGCATGCAACGCCCGGCCAGAGCAAAATTATTAAAGAAGATGACGAAAGCGCTTCGAGAAATCTCCACAGACACCCAACCACCAGTTCAGATAGAGGGCGGATACAAGACCCACATCAGAGGGCGAGCATAGCTCCCTACATCACCACATCCACCAATCCTACAGTACCGTGAACACTTCAAGCAAAACCTTGCACCCATCTATATAAGACACGAAACAACATGCCTGGATCACTCTCGGCCATCATCAATCCCATCGCCCAAGAAACAAGATGATCACCCCACCTCAATGTCATTGAAAACACGATGATCAAGCTGCTAGCCACAAAACCAAACTTGTACGGAACCCCAGTGGCACAATCAAACATTCTCTGGCAAGAAGCAGTCAATTTCCTCACCAAGCAAGTCTACTACACAAAGATCCAAATTGCCATGGTTGGGGATATGTCGGTTGTCGGTCGTTGTCTTTGTTTTTTGAGCGATGACATAATAGATACGACTACCCTATTTATACTTAGACACCTATCTTGATGGAATTCTTGATAGCTTTATTACAGATACATTCAAGGTACCGTAGAATAGTATCCTGAGCACCGGTTGCACCAAATTCATGGGAATTGACATCAAGATTTTCTATCTCAAAATTCCCTTAGATTGCTTCAAATACACGAAGATGCCACTTTCACTCTCCCCCCAACACACAATTGACCAATACGACTAAGCATGGAAAGCCAACAACGAATTCGTATTTTGGGAATTTTGAAAAGCAATTTATGGACTACTGCAAGTGGCTGCAAGTTGGCGCGTTTGCTAGCAAACTCTTGCAAAAACGTCTCGCGCCAGCGTACTACATGGAATGTGCTCACTGCCCACACACCTGGCCTATGGCTTCACGTCACCCGTCCAGTGCAGTTCAGCCTTGTGGTTGATGATTTTGGCATGCAGACGATCTGATCAAGATGCTGAAGCGGCACTACACCATCAAAGAAGATTGGGAAGGCAAGCTCTACTGTGGTTGTATCACTCTCAACTGGAACCCACGAAGAACGCCACCTCATAATATCAATGCCTGGATACATCACAAGGCTGCTTCAAAGATTCAAACACAAACAAAAGACAGGACTACAACACAGCCCCTACAAAACAGCCCCAAGACATATGGCGCCAACGCCTGGCCAACGCACAGTGCCCCTTACCTAATGACACCACACGCAAACTAGAAGACGAAGAAATCAATCCCATCCAACAAGTTATCAGCGGCATCCTCTACTACGCACATGCAATAGATATTGCCATCAGTGCAACACTCAGCTCCATCCCAAGCAAACAATCTGAGGCAACAGAAAATACACAAAAAAGGTTGAACAACTACTTGACTACCTCTTGATGAAAGAAGTTGATTTGGTTGTCTACGTATAACCTCTCTCTCACAACATAGACCCTCTACCAATTTCCCTCTTATTGTGCAGTTACTATTCAGTTTCGGCTGCCCTCTCTGGCATGTTTCATGATGCCGGAGGTGATTGCTTGGATGTTGATGGAGGTTGGCTGCGAGCTGTGTCTGTAGCCCGTTGATTTGATGCGATGGTTTGTTCACATGCTATAGTGGCCTGATTTCGTCCGTTCTTCCTGTGGCAATTTTCCCCTGGTCAATAAAAAAAGATTGGCCATGATTTTGCTTTAGGCTGGGGTTCCCCATAGAAGGAGGGGAGTTTTGGATGATATGATCCCCTAGCCATCCTTTCCACATGTCAAGTACTTTTATCTACGCAAAGCAAAAGTAGCATATTGCATTGTCAGAATTGATATCGAACAGAGCTTATGGTACCATTGCCGAAGGAGGAGACCACATCAGTAGTAAGCCCAGCTCCCTTATATTCATTTGACTATTTGTTAGACATGGCAACGCCTCTCTAGTTCATAGTGATAACATCTTTGCTAGATATGGTACATGATCCTAAGTGACATGGCTGAATGACCATTGGTTGCTCTCACCAAAAGCGATGGGCCCAACCATTGCCCATTGGAACCATAATTTGTTATCAAATAAATAATAATAATCATAGCTACGACGTTAAAATCTAGGCTATTAGATGAGAACATACACTTGCTAAACACTCCACAATAATACATTATTCTCTTTCGGCCAAAGTAATTCCAGATAGACTACTTCCTATCCCTCTTTTGTACAATGAACATCCCAGGGACCATAATATTATGAGGTAAGGCTTACGTGCCCTCGGATTTGTCTTTTTGCTGTTGATGGTATTACTTTTCTGGCCCCTTGCCGGAATGTTTTGGGGTGAATAATACCAATGACACCAACTGATCAGCAATTTTCCTTTCTGAAAAATAGACCATTTGTTTTTGTACTTGGGTCATTTCCTACCCAATCACGTTTTGCTATGATACTCACAAGTTTTCATGGATTGACTCAAAGCATTCACCTCCCTCCCTACTTGATCACCACTGAATCGGTGTTTAGTTGTTTTGGGTGATTCCCATCCTCATTTTTTGGTTTGGGGTTGCGTTTTTCCTAATTGTCCAGTCGCTCCATTTGAGTTTCTGACAATGGCCAGACCTAAAATCCTACGAGAAGCTGAGGAGATGGACTTGATCATGTTGCGCACGGATGCTGCCGGTCCGCTGCAATAATTTGACGCCGCCTTGCCATTCCAATCTTTCAATTGATTGCCTTTAATCCTGCTCTGTTTCGTTTCGTCCATTCTTCAATCTTCGTCAGCCTCCTTGTCTTCTCTCCTAGCTTTGTTTCTAAATTTGCTATATTCCATCACATCATTGCCTCAATTTGATGTTGCCTCACCGCTCCCTCCTTTCAACTCATTGGATGCCCTTTGCACTAGCCAATAATGCATGACTGAGAGGAGGAAGTCTACTTCCACCTTCTGGTACAACCCGAAAAGTAGAATGGCCAAAGGCGATGACAACAACAGTGGACAACAATATCGACAAGAACCAGCAGCAAAATATTCTTAGCTCGTATAAGGTGACATCACCTAAAAAATGTAACATCCAACTTTGTACAATACCATTTCAATTGTGCTGCAATGCAGTTTCACTGTTAGCTCTCTCTTAATTTAACAGTGATGACAAATGTCATACGCAGCACCAGGGGCAGTGATGTATCAACAAATCAACAACCCCATCAACCGGAGGAGGATGCCAAACCCGACGGTGAATTCAACGGCACAAGCTATCAACAATTTGGCGAACAACTTCTCCAAACACCAAAACTTGCATCACGGTGAAGCCAAGGGCAAGCCAAGATACACACAAACGCGCTACAATCTCTAGATGGCAGGAGCACATGTTAGTCTAACCACAAACAGAGCCATCAAGCTAGGGAAAGGCATAATATCTCCTCGGCGCCATCATTGCAAGCATCAACACGATATGCGGCAAAGAATAAAATGTCCAAGGGTGCTGAAACCAATTTGGCACATCACTTGATCATCCGTTCCTGGAAAGAGGTTGATCATATTTTCTACTGCGGACAGTTGCAAGTCAAACTTATCAGCACTGTGCTGAGTAAAGTGCCCAATTCGCAGACCACCATTCCGTGATAAAGAGCCCTTGTTATAGTTGTTGAAGAATCATAGTGATGGTTGGAGAAGTGATTTGAGCAGCTATGATCATTGTCTAAGATACTTATTATTATCCAAAGTCACCGACTTCGGCCCTGTCACTTTGATCCTTGCATACAATGCCTACTGAACCATGCTCACGCGTCTTCTCTCGGATACAGATCGCCACAGATCAACAGTCTGACAATCGCACAGGTAAGTTGAAATAAGCTTTAGAATGTCGTTATGTTATTGAGAGTAGTAATATTCACTATTAGGTTTAGAAGTTTGTTATCCAACTGTTAGTTTGTTGCCTGTGTTGTGGCGGCGAGATGCAAGAGGGAAGGCTGGCGGCCAATTTCAATTTTCAAGCGCGGCCTCCAAAAATGGTGCGCATAGGACCATAAACTGGCACTAACCAAGATCCAAGATCGAGGTGTCCAAGGCAACTACAATCAGAAGAGAAGGTATTGGAAAACGGAGGGTGGTGTAGAGTGTGAAACTTTAGGTGGAGGGGAGAGAAAAACAAGAGCAACATCAGACATGGCGTAGTAGACCACGTCTCTTCACGCGATAAGTGAGTCGTCGGCGACGGAGGCGTCGGACGTACACTATTTTAGTATATCTTTTATGAATTCCAACGTAGTTTCTGTTTCCTGCCTTTTTCATACTTTTTTATCAGCGTTATTACTTAGCAACTTGTCATCATATAAAGTGATCCCAACAAGTACCGTGCGTGCACTAGTATTGACACCCAGCGTTCTTTTAGGCGCTAGCTATGTACCTAACTACGATACGATAATTGGAGCGGGAAGCTTAAGTGTAAAAAAGGCGGGAGCTGGGCTTCTCTTTCAAAATGGCTTGGATATCGTATCACTTCTTTGAAGTGCTGGGACCAGCCATGTCTGTTGGGATGCGCAGTGCATCTGGATTTTATGTAGAATTCAGTTCAAAATATTTTGAAGACACATCTCACATATTTAGCGGTCCTGTATATATGGGGTATGATACCACAGGCTCTGACGCCAGTTTAGTGCCAGTGTGACAGACGCTGTTTGGCGATACGTTGAGACCAAAATATACGCCACCGGCGTAGACCGACAATGGCGGCCGCCACCGTCCTCCTATGGGCACAGCCCACCACACTCCCAAATATTGGTCTCTACTTGATCAAAGTGGGAATCCTTGACAAAATGTCTGTTTCAGCGCGCTCTATCATTTGATCGAGTAGAGGTGCATGTCAACTGGTCAAACCCAGCGTTGATATTTAGCGATCAACATGCATGAATGTCATCATCTTGCACCTCCTCTGCCCCAACGCATCTAGACATCAATGTAAGCGTAAGAAACCCGCCAAGCGCCTTGGTCGCATGTATTGATATGGTCAATGGTTAGAATGTACCAACCTCTGGCCACAAAAATGAGCCCCATTTTCTCCGGATCAACTAAAGAAGATGAGTACTTGATCGCAGCAATCCCAAAGATCCTCTCGATCTTCTTCTCGCGGAGGAGGAAGCGACAAAAGGGCTTGGGATGATATGACCTCAGTCGAGCAGTGTCGCGTGATCACCGCCCTTTGTTTCGAGAAATGTGTCTCCTTCATTCTGGCACCATTCCACTTCATCCTACGTGGCAATTGCAAGAAGGGCCTGCTCTGCCATCTTGGCATGAGCCCCCTTAATTTTTGCGCCTTGCTCTTGGCATTGGACTTTGTTTGATTCAGTGGGGGCAAAGTTTTCTTCAAGTTCAACGAATGCAAAGACACCTTCTTCAACAACCAACAATATGGTCTACTTGGCCCANCATTGCGCTGCCAAGCCCAAATACAGAGTAGCAAATATGTTTCTTAATCATCGACGAAGAGAGGCCACACATTCCCAACAAGTACACAAATCATCGTAAATCACCCTCATTGATTATCGAAACCTACCTGCACCATTTGGACTGTCCAAGAATGAGACATGAGCATTTGATTCACAAAAATAATGAATCAAGAATGATGACATAACTTACCCGAGGATGCCTACCCTCGAGTCTAGATCAACTCCAAAATTTACTTGTTGCAATATCCATTCGTCCTTTGGTTTTTTGATTCCAGCTTCATCTACAGGGGTATAGTCAAACGACACATCATCAATGCTTATGATTGGCCGGCCCAAAGGAGCCGGGTTCGGGATGGAAAATCTCCATAATGTTTCTGCTACCACTGGATCAGGCGCCTCCAAATCCATCTTTTCCACCGCCTTAACACGACTCTGCACCAGCTTGGCTCTGGAGGCACTTGCTCGAAATTTGTTAATGAACTCCATCATGTGTTCGCGCTTATCTTTGTAGGCTTGATACACTCGCATACAGTTCTTTACGTTCTCTAAAGACGTCTTGACATAGGTGTCATAGTCACCTTTGTAATAATCCAGCTTTTTGTTCTTGAATTCGATTGTGTCTGTGGTTACTTCATTCAAAAATGACCGGTCATGACTAACCACAATCATGGTATGACGATATGATTGCAAATAGCTTTCGAGCCAAAGCACCGCCTCCAAATCCAAGTGGTTAGTTCTGTGTGGACGCAAGTAAGGTTAAAAAAATGAGCTATGATACAGCAGAGAATACTAGCACCTGCATCGAAATTGTTGCATTGAAAACTCACGGCTCGTCTAACATGAGAAGGTCTGGTTCGATAAACAATGCCGCTGCCAAAGCAACTCGCATGCGCCACCCTCCAGACAACGCTGATGTAGGACCCTTTTTTTCCGATGAAGAAAGAGTGAAGAGTCAGTTGCTTGGAGTATGGTACATTGCATAGTTTACAAATATTCATTCATACATGATAATCCAAATGATCGGCATTAGATAAAATTGCTATCCATCCAATTTGTGTTCTTACCTTTTGCATAGAGGGAGTGAATTGTAATCCGAATAGGATGGTGGATGCGCGACTTTCGGCAGTATCGGATCCAAGAATCTGCAAACGCTCGTAGACCTCGTCCAGTCTTTTTAGATCGGCATTGAATGATGTATCCGCGTCACTTGCCTTATCTGCGCTTTGAGCCTTGAGTGTGTCCAACTTGGCTTTCACAGACACTCCCTCGGTCTTAACTCCCTCCCCTTCGAGACGTTGTAGCAATTTCTTTTCTTCTTCAATTAGTGTATTCCTCTCCACATCTGCATCCATAACTGCCTTTATCACGCTGATATCCCCACCAGCAGCACGAATCTCTTGCCTCACATGCAAAATTCGGTGATGGCGCGGCATGTTCTCTATTTCATAAGCCGCGATGGCCTTCAATAATGTAGTTTTTCCCACACTTTGGGGGGAGAGCAGGGAACGGACTTTTGCATCAGTGCCTGCAAAAAGTGAATTATCAAATATAAAAAAATTAATGTTCTTACCCATTTTTTCCAACAAGACCGTACCTCCTTCGGTGCGCTAATTTCAATTCTCCGTCAATTAACAACTGTGTACCATTGTCCAAGCTGAGGGAAACATTCCTCACTTGAATATCCTTCTCGTTTCTACCCGATCTGTAATCTGGTATGACCATGTTACTGACCGAAGCTTTCCCAGCATCACCCTCCTCCTCTGCTTCCAAAAACGCCATTTTCGCCTCATACTCCCTCCTAGAGGCCTCGAGCTCTTTGCGCGCCTTTCGCTTATCTTTTGCAGATACAGTGGAGTCATGGGCGTCGCGTTGTTTGTTTGTCATTTCAGCTACTTTGCTGTATGGTTGATTGATTGATAAGCGATAAAGATGCCAATAGAAGATATTTCACCACCTTGTAAGATGATTGATAAATATATGCGTCAACACAATTCCGTCAAAAACTGAAACACTCACTTCTCCTGACCCCACAAAAAACGAGTGGCATCTATTTCAGCCTCACTCTGATCAGTTAAACCGGACACCATGGATACAAGTCCCTGCTTCAATTTTACCGCCCCATCATTCTGCGTATCATTATTGTTTCCAATAACCGTATGGCTACCGGTCGGGCCATTACCATTGTCGCCACCATTATTTTTCGCACACTGCAAAACTGCGTCTCCGCAAGCTTTGACCAAATCGTCATCGCAGCCGTAGCCTTCTAAAAATGGACCGATTGAATCTTCTACGTCCTCCAAGTCGCTTTCGTGGAGCATTCCTGCGAGATAGGAGACAATGTCGCCTTTCAAAAGGATGAAATGGACGCCAAAAGGGAAGATGAGGTCGCATTAGAATAAAATATACACAATGAATGTATGCTGTGTTTCGATAATGAAAATCACTCACCATCAATGCCGTCGACCACACCTTCATCGTCATTTCCATCTTTTAGGAGGAGAGATGCTAAGGCGTTTCTCAGGTCCTCTTCGGACGGATTGGCCATGATAAAACTTTCGTGGATGTGGCGGTGGAGCAGGGCGGGGTGTGGCGAGGGTGTGATGATGTTGATGTGCGTGGAAGGTGGTCGGAGGTTGGAGGTTGGAGGTTGGAGGTTGGAGGTGGAGGTGGTGGAGGGTGGAGGCTCTATGATGTATTGGCTGGAGGTTGGGATATTGGTTATTGGTTATTGGTTATTGGTTATTGGTATTGTACAATATTGGTTTTATTGGGTGGTTGAGTGTGTGGTGTCTGGTGTGCTGCGTGCGTATGGTACTGCCTGTTTGCTATGAAGTACATCGCACCAAATTGAGGGAAGGCAGTGCTCAGTGCTCAGGCTGTATTGGGTCTTTTCCCTTGATTTTTGATCATTACATAGTTTATTGATTGAACTGTGTACTATTCATATTTCAATAGATTGGTTGGGGGGGCTAGGATGAGCTATGCCTTCCCTCAAT
>JAZGVS010001206.1:0-10378 GCA_037356235.1 Bacterosira constricta
CATCATATGAATAGCCTGCCACCACATGCATCTTGTTTCAAACTTTTTTGTCAACACACTATAAAATCTACTATTCAATTGCCCCCTATACTAAAATTTCATTAATTGAGTTGTGCTTGTCATTTATTGACATTGAGTGAAACCTAGTAATATCGTCGCATCCAATCCTTGCCTGAAATGGCCCCCATATTTATTTGTCTGATTTTGGCGCCTTAACATTCATCATAGAAAATATGGAATCACGGTGAAGAGCCCTTGCCACTGATTCCGCAAGAAGTGGTGCGATACTCAACTTGCGGATCTTTGGTGGCAGTTCCCTATCAATTGCAACCGAATTACTTATCAATAAATATTTCAAACAATCCATATCTTGAATCTTCTGTGGTGCATCGTTCTGGGGAAGATGTAAAACTCCATGGGTCACCCAAGCATAGACTTCGGATGCTCCAGATTTGTCAACCATTTCAATTGCACTTGTCAAAGTCCCGCCAGTGTTAATGATATCATCAACCTAGAGATTACAAAGCGCATAACAGCAGATCTTAGTTCAATAATTTCACGCACAAAAGACACAAAAGTGATCCACTATCTCACGAAAAACACTTACAATGATGCATTTTCTTCCTTTCACGTCTCCCACAATAGTGGTGGAGTCCGAAGTCTCACTCCACTTCAAAGCTTTTGTATTGCTGATCAAAGCAACCGTAATGTCACTATTACCTGAAAGCTTTTGCAATGCGTTACGAAATCCATTTGCACGAAAGACTTGGCTCTCATGGGCTGCGACCACAGTGATCTGATAATTTTGAAGCCATGGAAACGTGAGGAATTAAGTCAATTCGCCAAATAAAGTATACTAGTGACAAACGTGGCGAAAATACAACTCACTTTTGGAGATTCTTTCGGTTCTTTCGGTTCTTTCTCCTCTTTGGCATCATCACCATCAGCGTCTCCTGTACCGAACAAATCTTCATAAAAATACGCAGCAGCCACCGGCCCTGGCATAAGATGATCCACGGGAATAGTGGGGCTGAAGAATCCCTTCACGAGAGGATTATGAAGATCAACGCAAATGACAGAATCGACTCCCATCTGCTCAAGAAGACGGGCCATGTCTGCGGCAGCAATAGGTTCTATGAACAAGCAGAAGAGGGGAATATTCATAAAGGAAGCAGGAAGAAATATCGAGGTTAGACAAGCCATGCACAAATAATAATATCATCAGCTCCATCTGCATAGTGCCATCACGAAAGAAAGTTACAGAGTAAATATACATCGAGACTATACATACAACACAAAACTCACCCCTCTTGAAGATACTTCGGCGATCTTGCCTACAATAACCATAGTAAGGTATCACAACACAGATTTTCTTCGCCGATCCTCTCCTCAATGCACTAACAGTAAGCAACAGCTCCATAATAGCATTGCTCGACGTGGTCGTACAAACCACAAAAACCTCCTTCCCCCGAGGAGTATCTGCAATCTTCACACTCGTCTCCCCATCCGTGAATGCACCAATATCAAGACAATTCAAACTAGTTCCCAAAAGGTATGCCATTTCCTCCCCAAGACGTTCACTTGATGGTAAGGCGAAGAGACTGTATCTGCCACGCATCTCCTTTTTGATTCGGTGAGATTGGTAAAAGTACATTTTCTTCGTGTATACCTGATTATGGCCGAGGTCGTTAGACTTAGACTGCATATTGTCAATTCGTTCGAGGATAACGTCTTGGTTATCCTTTGCATCGGGTGTGGGTTCTGCAAGAACGGCCGCCTCGCTGCCGTTGGATGTGGCCAAAAGATGATTGGAATCTTTTGTAGTTTTTTCATCAGCATCTACCTCCTCCCAATCTTCAGCTCCATCTTCATAAGTATTGAACAAACTATTCTTAAGGGCAGATGAGAAGGCTCGTTCTGACTTTCCCCCATCATCCGTTCCCTTCACATTAAGTTCACTAAAGGGGATTGTACGAAAACGAATCTTTCCATCGGATTCCTCTTCATCCTCGTATTCTTGTGAGCTCCCACTGAATGATGGTGATGTTTGGTCGACCTCTTCGCATTTAGCTACGGCTGATGGGTTCGCATTACCCATGCAAAGTCCTACGCCAACAAGTGCTGATAGACTGACGGCGCCAATGATGGACCAATTATCGCTCGAAGCAGTTCCTGTTGCTAATGCTGCAGCTCCCATGGTAGAAGCTTGCGCTTGCGTAGATGATGCAATTTTTCGAGCACCATTCTGCAATCGTCTCGCACCATGATGGCTGAATAACTTGGTTGCACGAATCATGATCCCTCCCTGACTTCTTATACCCTGTCGCACAAAAATAATGCCAAGCCCTGTCTAACAAAGGACTCTGTTTTGGGCTACTATTGTGCAACTATCTCCTGCTGCTGCTGCTATTACAAGATGATGTATGATATGATACTGTAAAACGGAAGCGGCGTGGGGCGTGGGTGTTTTTACTCTGGCGCCATGGTCGATGGTCGGCTTTGAGATTAGAGGGGATACGCGCGGGCGTACATACCTACCCGCTGAAACCATTATTGGTCTCACCTACAGTGGTGCCTGACAGACGTCATAGAGAAAGCTAGCGGCATTAAGTAGGATGTCGGCCGACGCGGGCATATCCGACATATTCAAGATGATTGCCCCCTAAATATTGGTGTAGGTGTCAAATTTCGACGACGGACAGGTGAACTTGGCGAGTTTTAGCGGGCTGTGATCCGTATTAGAGATACCTAAATATGTAATATTTTGTAAAGTAGGGCTTATCCACGACGAATGGAGAATGGAGACGATGGTAAAGTATTAACATTTATACCATTACACCTACAGTTGGATACCGTAGTACTAACTATTTGTTGAATAATTAATTACATTTCTGCAACTCTCACGACTCTCACCGTCATTATTTCTTTTGACGATGACGCTTGCTTCACAAACACATGCACTTTTTTCAGGCCAAAGAGCTAAAGACAAACTACTTCATTCCTCCATCCATCCATGCTACAATATCATTCCAACAGAATCAAACCATCCATACACTACAATAACCAATCATCAAACATGCTCAAGACACTCATTCTATCCGCGCCAGCCATTCTTTTAGCGCAAACGTCACTTCTTTCAGTGGAAGCATTTGCACCAGCTACTTCTTCATCACCAGTGTCATCCGCTCTCTATGGCGTAAACGGCGTTTGGAACACCGCCGGCGACTATGGCAAGGGTAAATTCCGCTTCTACAACGGTCTCCAAGAATTCATGAAGCCATTCCCCGATGAAGATCGTGAATTATATCCCAACCTATTCAAACTTCCAAAGGGTGTGTATGAAGTACCATTAGCCAAACCCTGTGGTATTCTCTTTGAAGAAATCGAATCCAATATGGGTGTCTACATACAAGATTTAGTTGAGGGAGGGAGCGCCGAGAGGCAGGGCATATTGCAAAAGGGGGATGTCTTGGTAGGGGTGACTGCAGTCCAGATTGCGGGTGCCAAGTGGGAACGACGAATGATCCCCGCGAGAAAGTTTGGGTTTGATTTGGTAGTGCAAGCCATTGGATCAAATGATCAGAATTGGGGTTGCAATAATGTGATACTGATGGTGGAAAGGCCGGGAGAGGCGGATCCGGAGGAAGTGGACAAATTCTTGAAGTTTTTTGAACCTCCTAGTGATACTCCTTGGAAGCGAACACAGTAAGTGATTGGAGAAAGGGAATGTCACCTCCACGAGATAAGCAATACTTTCACAGTATTGGGAATATTTGGATGTACCTAAGCAACGAAATGATTCAGGGGAGAAAAGAAATGTCCTTCACAAGATTTAAGCAATAATTTTACAGTGTAGGGAACTTTTTTTGTCAGCAACCAACCAATTCAGGGTCAACTTGAACTAGTTTGAGTGCCCTCGACAAAAATTTAAATCGAATCTAGTAGACTGATCAGCTGATGGTGTTGGTATGTTTCCTGTCAGCGTCACTCTGGCAGATAGAAGATTACAGTGGCTGATTGAAGAAAGTCGCGACATTGATTGTATTCTAGACTTTTGTTGAGTCCCTTCCAACAATGATCAAAGCCTGGTACGATGATGATTGATAGCACGTTCAGGATCCGCACGATAGTGTATCCAGCATTGGAAATACTTCACAATTCAGCGATCCCAATCTGACGATATCGATCTGGCCTTTTTGGACATTGATCCGATTTGCCTTCCTCGTGCCAGTGCATGTATGGTTTTCAAAATGGTGAAGTGGTTTGAATTCTTTCATCAATGATCTCTCAGTATAAGCTACAAGTGTTAGACAGAGATCTGACATGCTGTATGATGTCGCACTTGTTCAAAAAGTCCTTCACTCTAGACTTGATCATATTTTATGGTAGTGCAGGCGAAAAGAAGTTTTGGCGATGAGTCTACACTGGCTCGCTCTGGTGATCACTATAAGTGTTTGATGATTAATGGGACACTATTAGTTTTAATGTCCATCCAATATCCAAGACAACGTACAATCTAACTAGAAACGTGACGAAAGGAACATCATTCTGTACGGAACCCTCTGCACATGCATAGCTTTTTCAGTTCTTGATTGCTTTGATCTGTGATTGTTTTCTCTGCTTATATATCGTGGGTTACCTCATCTTTCATTTCTCCTGCTTTACACTGTGGTCATTTTTTACCAGGCTTCAAGTGTTAAATGGATAGATTGTCACAGTCGTCTGTACGGACTCGGGCATCCAAGTGAATTCTCCATCCTTGTTGTCCTTTTATGATAATAGTGGGCATAGAGTCAAAATAAGAGTTGAGGTTGGCAGAACAATAATATATTGAACAATATATTGCAATGCAATACAAACACATATTGGGCATACTCACCTCAGGGTAACAAAAGTATCCATATTTGCCTCTGGAATCAGGCTGGGAGACGGAATGAAGTGCCCTCGTGTATCCCGTGTTGGAGGGCTGCTGGTTTCCGCCATTAAACTGCCAAATATCCCTATCATTGTAGGGATGCGATGAGAAGATGATGCGAAATAAAAGTAAAATGAGTATCGTAATTGTATCTTTTCACGACATGCTCAATCAGGTATAATGTACGACTTCTCGTCTTCCAACTCTAGACACTTACCAATTGGAACCACTTGATCCGAACAACTGACGGCCATCCCTTGGTACGGATCGTAAGAAGTCCCAGAAATTAACGGGTGTAAAGGGGCTGATCGAATTACCACCGTTTTGGGAGAACTGCCAGACTTTGTTTGGGCCGACCACTTTTGTAAAACCGATCAACACGTGATGTTGAGTAAATTATATCAGTGCTTGAGTAAAGAATGATAGTATTCCAAATCACTTACCACGATACAATCCAGGCCATTGACGCCATTGGGAGGTGGAGCTATTGATCGGCCAAATAAGACCTTTCCAGGTAAAATCGGTCTGCTGTGCCAGAGCTGACCTAATACTTGACATCTTCTTGGGTCCATATTCATGTCCGTCAACAGCGCCTCCGTATGAACCCACGTTGGAGAACTTGGCTGTGACAGGGTAGGAGAATTCGTCAATGTATGACAAGTCGAATGTGTAACGCGAAGCACCTGGCTCCCAAAAGTATTCTACGAATGACCACATGACATCACCATCAACGTCGGGGTTCCCTCCATCTGGTCCACGACCTCTCTCAATGCTTTCGCTCAATCGCTTATCCGCCACGTAAATGCGCATGATCGGAGCGGCAACAAAGTCGATACACAATGTCTGATCAGCTCCAATTGCCCTGCCAGTAAGTGGGGATGTAGGAGGTTGACTCTGGTATTTGAAGTTGTACACGAAGACATCTTTGTTTGCTTTGTTGTGGAAAGTGAATTGATTTGCTCCACAAGTAAAGCCACCGCCTCCTCCTCCACCACCACCGCCGCCGCTTCCTCCTCCTCCACCTCCTCCTCCAAACCAGGTGCCAGTGCAAACATTACAATTCGATTGCTTCTCGTTACACCACCAATCTGGGCAAGTGCTGCCATCATCCCAACTACAAGTTGCACACTTTGGATCTCCACCACCACCACCGCTGCCGCCACCGCCACCACCGCCGCCGCCACCGCCATCGCAATCACATTCACCACAGACATCTGGATACTCAACACCACACACGAGATCACATGCGTCTTCTTCAGACCTTCCCAAATTAGCCATGACCCAATCAATACGGCCGCCAACAGGAGATCCATCAGCATTCCTCCCTAGAACGGAAGTGGTACATGAAGAGCAGCCGCACCTGGAACCGCCGCTACCGCCACCGCCACCACCACCACCCCCACACTGACCAGGGTCACATTCGCCACCACAGACACCCTGAAATTCATTACTACAAACTACAGCAACATATGACACAAATGATGTTTGGAATACGAGCAAAGAATGAGAATACAAGTTATAACTACCGCATGATGTCATATAATCGGTATAGAAAAGAAACGATAATAACAAACAATCTTACCAGTGCTACAAGCATCTTGCTCTGACTGCCCCATGTTTGCCACCACCCAATCAATCCTATTGCGAACGCTGTAACCATCAGCATCTTTGTCCAACACAGAAGAGGTACAAGATGAGCATCCACAATTCCCAACACCCACCGCAGGTTGAACTGCTAGGAATAGAGCCGCAATAGCAGCAGCGTACAAGGAAGATTGGATCGTCATTTTTGTGCAGATTGGTTAGCGTTGTATTCTCGAGGGATTCCAATGAAAACTGGGGGACTTCTTGGAGATAATTGCAGGAAGCTCTTCTCTATGATAATGAGAACACAGTTCAAAATTGAGCGCCCGGTATCTCACACAAAGCTCGCTACTCATGCGATGCTTTGATCTTGCTTTTCTCTATTCAGATAATTCTTCGGAAGTTAAACACCAAGACCAGCCCACAAACAAAGAGCACCACGCACCATGAAGTTGGTCTTGCTCCTCGCCAAGGCCAAGGCCAAGACCAAGACCAATAAGAAATAATCAGTATGGGCACAAAAAGTCACCCCTCTTAGTCTTGCTCCTTTATTTGAACACTACAAAGGCAGCACCGAAGGGATCTGATTTGTCAGCATCTAATCTGCCAAACGCACCCAAAAGATAAGCCTTCAAATAATAAAAATATCAAATATGACCAAGTGTTGGGTGGAGTTGCGTCTGGGTCTTGGTCTGGGCAGATCACGACAAATGGTTCAAAATGGCCAAGACCAAGACAAATAACAAATCACTAGTATGGGTACAAAAAAATACTCCTAGTCTTTTTGTATTCAAAAAAATCTCGCCAAATGTATTGACTCTTTATTGTCAGTCTCCACGGGAAGAATACTTGGAGAGGCAATGATTGTCCCCGTTTCGACTCAATGGATACTAGCAATCACGGCCATGGAGATGTTGCCAAAATGCAATCCGAGGTTGGATCTACTTGCTACTGTCTCTTCAGCCAGCTACGCGCAGCTCAACGCCAGCACACGGTAGCAGCTTTTTCTGCTTGCCGCTCCAAAGAGTTGAGTTGATATATCATTGTACTATTATATCTATTATAACTTTTTGGCTCACAAAAATGAATATTTCCATGTGTCCTTCATCACCATGGATCGAGCTACTGATCATACTCTATACACATTCATTTGCTTCATCTTCGCAACCATATTGAAATTACCAATCTTGGTCCCATATCAAAATCATCATGGATATAGCTATCACAAATCTTTTCAAAACAAAGGCTACCACATGGGCTGGCCTAAGTGCTGCCACTACGAGGACAGTGGGCCAACAATGAATTGCTCCATCGGTGAGCCTTTTGACACAAAGGATAAGTCATAAACACCTCAGAGTTAACCAATAAAAGAGACGATGCCTCTTCAGCCCTTTTTACTTTTTAGCGCCATGGCTTACCAATATCTCTTCCTGGTGTAATCTTGATGAAGTAACGGAACTTTCAGTGGTGCTCATTTGAATGGCGCTTTGACGACTTTTTTTGGTTTTCTTTCAACAACAAACGACGATTGCATGAGATTGTTAGATGAATTATTCATTTAACCATCAGACTAACATTATACCATGCATGTCGTTTGATGCTTCGTTCTCGCACTAGACAGCAACACAAAGCTCTTTACACCAAAACATATATTTCCCTAGACATCTCGGGTGTTATCTTAAGTAATTGGATTTTTAGTAGAGCTCAAATAAAATAAAATTAAATTAAGCTGATAAATGAAAGATTCAATCGACTAGGTTCAAAATACATATCTAGCACTAGTAATAGAAAACTATTTCTTTGGTTCTATGGGTTTGTACAACTGTTCTATTCAATGGCTACCGTCAGCTTCAGCGCGACCTTTTGCGTAGCTTGCCAAGCCACGGAAAACCACAGCAACAATGTTCACTCATTCTAATCCCCATCCTCATATAAGTCCAGTTGATGGGCAACCTGCTTGCATGGGTTGCATCTCTTGGCATTTTAGATGATGTAGGTTCTGTAGATACGATATTTGGAACCCTTCCCATATATGCCATGAGATGCATAGTAAATTTGGCGTTGCAATATGATGTAGACTTGTAGGTTGTAGGTACGTGATCCGCAGCGATAATGTTTCCGCACGCATAGAAGGAAAATCCAAAATATTAAGTTTTATTACTGGTTAGATGTGGAACGGACCAAAAAGAGGTTCGACTGTTACAATATTCTGCACGACTGGAAGTCAAGGATGCTTTGGACGTTTGGACAGTCTCCCGTGCTCACCTGGTATCATTCATAGTTCGTATTAAATTTCATAGGTAGTAGCTGCATTTGCTCGACTCTAAAAAGGATATCATATTTTGTATTCATCAGTGATTTATTTTTATGTCCACATTCCTAGTTTCCAATGCCACCCCCTTGTGGCCCAGCTGCTAGCATTGGCTTTGGACTAAATTAAGTATTAATTTACATGAGAATCAATTGCGTGAAAGGTTTCCCCGAAGGCCCACAGGTAAGATGGTTGATAAATTCTATCGCCATTCCAACCAACCGACTTCCTGTAGTATTTTGATGCGTTGTAGAATTTTGAGCGTCGTTTCCTGTACTGCCATTTGCCTCCCCCCTTCAGCGGTAGCGATCGATGATGTATATATTACGGCAACAAGAGTATCCCCTCACTCCATTCCACAGTTGTGCCATATTTAGTCAATCTCAAAAATTAAGATTCACGAATAATTTGATCAACGTCACCGGGAGCAAAGATATTGCGTCCATCTTCCAGTTCAATTTTATAAGGAGCCCATGAATTCGCCGGCCAAGACGGTTCCCGATACCATTGCATAACCACTCTCCCCGGCGCCCAACCCGTCACCGGATCGGGACCCACACGGCATACCACACGCTGCCCAATATCGAATCGTAGCCGGGGTCGTTGTCCAACATCCTGTTCGTCATCATCCATTGGTGGCCATTCGGCGTCCTCGCCGCGTGCCCATGCTCCCAGGACCTGGGTAGTGGGGAATACATCGAGGAGTGCTTCATTTGACACATCTTTGGCTTCCATTGGGATGCCCAGCATACCTCTTCCCCCGCTTTTTTAGCGCCAATGTAAAATATTTCAGAAGTGGGAATTAGTATTGGTTCAGTCAAGGGCAAAATCGACGGCCACATCATTTTGTGTACAGTGTGAACCATCATTTATATGTATAGGTATTGCAGAAACTCACCTTGGGAACATAATTGCTATAGCGACATCGATCGGTGAACACTCGGGGTCGCCACACTGCACTTCCTGCACCGAGACTGTGACGCCTCGTCGGATTTCGGCCGGGATGGCCTCGGTGACCCAGACCTCAATCCTTGAGTAGCCCTCGCGACGGGCCTGTTCGGCCGCCCTTACCTCCGCGTTGGTTGCTTCATTTTGGGGGAGGAACATAATGTCTCGTGTAGTTTGAACGGAGTTTTAGTAGGGGCCGCTGTATGGCGTTCGAGAGGTTGGATGTGTCTTTTATCTTTTAGGTGGAGGCGGCGGTCGCGGCGGTCGTTGAACTCGTCGGTTTGCAGGGTTTTGCGATGTTGCGCGGCGCGGTTTGTTGCCTGGGTTTTGTTGGTGGTGCCGATTTTTGCTGGTAATTGGTGATTCCCTTGCTGGTAGGATTTGTGAAACTTACAAAGCCAATAATTTTTACAAAATATTGGTTTACAAAATTTGTCTGTACTATTCCTAATCATAAAAAAGCCATAATATGCCGTTACTATCCACGTGGAATTAGTATTATCCCTTTTGAGGAATTCCAAGATTCCTACCTACGAAAAAGGGGGGATTGAAATCGACGACTACATACAGTGGAGTACCACGAATTACACCCCCCCGGGGTGTAAATATTTTGACTAGTC